>JAKTXF010000033.1:0-144896 GCA_030561465.1 Suhomyces kunorum | reverse complement strand
GTTAGGAGGTTGCAGGTGGCTGCAGCGTAACCCGCAAACCGTCGTGGCGGTTGACCCACATTTCTGCCCCCACACCCGGAAAAACTCATCGCTCCCCGCCCCCGGGCACGGTGTGCGCCCCGTGTGCGCCCGCGGAACTTTGCGGGTTGCGTCCGTTTCTTTTGCGCGCACACCTGCTGATCCCAGATTGCCCGGTATTTTTTGGTCTGGAGCCATCTCCTCCGCAATAGCTACACCTCCCAACCACTCAGAACCAGGGCTCGCAACCACACACTGCCGTTCTCAGCCTCCTCCACCCTATCCCCCATACTGTCCCTCTGACATACCCGTCGAATGTCCCGAAAAATATCTGCACGTCCGGCACACAGTGTGTGCCTACAATGCACAACGGCACTACCCTATATACCCTCCTTTTGCAGTATATATCCAGTTTATCTGTCCGGTTTCGCAATCTTTCAGGTATCCACCACTTTTCTTTCTGCCTTACCACGCCGTTTTCCCACGCCGTTCTCCCACGCCGCCCAATTAAACCAATCAATCCATCACTTCCGTTCCTCAACCCCATCCATCCCTCCATCCTTCCACCTCCACTTTTCCTCCGTCTTAACCGTCTCCATGCTCTCCAAAGACAAGCGCACCAAGGACGAAAGGCCCTACAAGTGCACGTTCTGTGACAAGGCATTCCACCGCTTGGAGCACCAGACAAGACACATCCGTACCCACACAGGTGAAAAGCCCCATGCCTGTTCGTTTCCCGGGTGCAACAAGCGGTTCTCCCGTCTGGACGAACTTACCCGCCACTTGCGGATCCACAACAACCCGGCGTCCAGAAAACGCAAGAACAAGTCGGAGTTGGACTCAGAGCCCCTTGCCATCCACCAGAACCCCGTGCTCCAGAATCCCGCCGCGTTGCCGTTGCACCAGACGCCTTTACACAACGTGGCCAATGGAGGCCCCTTGGGCCCCGTAACCGCCGTGGCAGGCATGCCAACGGCACCCCAGGCTACGGCACCGGTCCCCGTGGCCATAGACCGCAACGGAAACCATTACTACCAGTCGTATCCGGTGTATTTCCTCGCTCCATCGTCGTTTCCTCAGTCGCAACCAGTTCAACCCGTGCAAGTGGTGCCTTCTCCCTATGGCGCTCCCCAAGGACCCCACGAGGCCCAGGGAAACGCCATGTTTTCGCTCCCATCCTCCCCCACAAACCAATACTACGCCCGTCCCGTGGCTCTCGGCAAAACCCCCTCCTCTTCCGACTACTCGCAACAATCTCACTCCACAACTTCGCCCCCAGGCGCCTACAAGATACCCTTTATCAGCAAGTCCGCGTCCACCACGTCCATCGCGTCTGGAAACCCGCTTTTCTCGCATCCTGGAACAGCCTCTACCGCCAATTCCGCCGCCCATTCCCTCAGCACCTCCCCAGACACCTCTGCCCACGGAATGCACCCTCCTACACACCACGCCAAGAATCCGCTGTTGACCAATTTGAGCGAGTTGCTCCTCCAGAACCAGCAGAAGCTCTCGCTTGCACAGGTGGCGTCTCCTCCCGCAGTATCGCAGCATAACCGCTTGTTCAATGCCTCGTCCAACTCGCTTTGCTCGCTTTCTGGCAAGGTAAAATCGGGCTCCGGGTCCAATCTCGCGGGAATGAACGTGGTGCAGCGCATGACACCCATCAAGCCCGCTTCTGGTGCAGTTTCGCCCAGTTCCCGGGGAAAACCCGCTGGTTCTCAACCTCCAACACCTCACCACCCAGGAACTGCGTATTTCTCACTTCCCAAGCAGGCTTCGTCCACATCGCTCAATCTCGAGTTCTTCCACCAAGGCCACCAACAGAAGAAGTCCCGTCCCAATTCGCCGTCTCAGCTTCAGGCCCAGTTGGCCATGTCAGCCTCTTCCAGCAGCGACAAGAAGCAATTCGTGATATCCCCTAACGACACGCCCTTGCAGACACCGCAAGAATCGCCCCACATGCCGGCACAGAACATGCCGTGCAAGGACCAAGTGGCAGGCCGTGCCAACGCATTGAATTTGCTTACTGAAGCCTCGAGAAACCTCCAGGAAGAACAAGAAAAACAGGAGAGAGCAAAGAGCGAAGAGGCCGAGAGCATTGCAACTACGGGAACGCAACTTCCACCTATCAGATCGGTGTTCAGCTTCACGTCGCTTGCGTCGCTTCCCCCTTCCGATGGAAAGAGCTCCATGAGCGTGGCCAACTTGATGACATAACGACGACTGTACCATAGAAGACACCAAATACCATATAGGAGATATAGAAATAGGCGAAATTCATGATAGGAATTGACGAACTCGAGATTCACGCTAACGACATGATAGGAGAAATCACCAGAATAGGCGATACATGAAACCTAGAATGCGAGAGGTAATTTTCATAATGAGGTGCACGATAGGAGAATTCACCATAAATAAAGGCACGATAGGAGAGTTCATCATAAATAAAGGCACTGTAGGAGAATTCACCATAAATAAAGGCACGATAGAAGAATTTCTCATAATTATTAACGTTCAATATATGGAAATGGAAAACCACCATACCAGCAATCCGAACTGATCCAATAAACTGTGTCCGTAGCCTCTCACTTGTTTCCCAAGGGATGACCGCCACAAGTAGCTGTTTCTTGTGTAATCGGATAAGCCTCGATGGAGCCGGTTTGGGACCAGAATGAGAGATGAGGAGTAAGCAAGGAACATCAGGAGCGATAAGCGATACGATAGCGAAGAAATGAGAGAGAATAATCTACTGGTAGTATTGATAATAGAGAAGTTCTCTATAGAATGGGCAGAAACAGCGGGTTTCTCTAGGTAAGTCCATCGAAACGCAGCAGACATCCCAAGTACACAGGGAAATGTGATGTGGAGCAGGAAATTTAACTATAGGGCAATAAAACGAGGGCAATAAATATGCAGAGTGTATACTTTCAGAGAATACGTTTCTAGACTCACATATATGCCGCCCAAAATTTACAGAATGCTACTGGAAATTCACAGAATACCACTAATTTCCCACTGATGCCACTGTAAATTCCCACTGATGCCACTACATTACCAAAATCCCTCTTCCCTCGCTGGAGATATCTCTTTGGTTCCTCCTGCACTTCCTCGTTCATCTACAGGGATTTGCGGAATTGCGAGCCTATGTTGCCATTGTGGCCACATGTGGCCACACGCAACTTGCCAGACACCACCTGAATGCTATGTGGGAGACATCCGAGGCTGTGGTGCCCAATCGTGATGGATATTTCCTCGGAAGTTAGTCTTCGGTACATGCCACGGCAAAAACGGCAGGAAAAACGGGCTGGGGTAAATTCCAAGGGAAAAATTCTGGAGAACGCCATCATGCCATCGGACAGGATATGGGGTGGGGCCAGTTGCAGTGCGATGGAAGCAATGGGGTGGGTGGTCCTGATTAGGGTGTGGGCCAGATAATTTTTCAGGTGATAATATTCTTCGGAACTGCTTCCCAAAAGGGCAATTGGTCCGCACACGACCAGGCGCCCCCACCAGGGCATCGGAACAACTTTCTGGCCCGGCAGGACTCCCAAACTCCAAGGCGGACTTGTCTGGGGCTCAAGGAGGGGCTCCTGGACCTTCAACTGCGTTTTCGCGAAATTTGCTCTTCCACCGCAGTTTCTAGAGTGAAAAATTTCACCTACTTCTCCAAACTCTTCAGGGCAGGAAGTTCTAGCCCCAGCAGGTGTCCCGTTAGTTGTGCCCAGAATATCCCCCTATTAGCCCAAAATAGCAAATGCGCTCGTTGTCGCCCTCTCCACTGCGACAAGGCCGCATCTACCTGCCCCCACTTCTGGCCGTAGTGTTGGGGGTGCCTCCACCTTCTCTGCCCCGCTGAATCTGCTATAAAATAGCGTCTCGGCAGGACAATACCCCGAAATTTCACTTGAGGTGCGGACCTCACTAAACCTGTAGAAATAGAGTGGGTTCCTGGGAAACTGATGCAGGCGAGCTGCGGCGGTGAGAGGAGAAGTTGCGTGGTGTGATATTTCAGTGAGTGAACCCGTATTTGTTGGAGAGAAAGTGAAAATTATGCCATTTTCCGCAGTCTCACCAACAAAACAAGAACCCAACACAGAGAAACGAATCTCGAGCGAATCAACTCCCCAATGGCGTGTTTCTTTGGCCCTCCGGGACGTCTCCGGTGCCACCTTCTGCCTCCCGATGGAACCGGCCCAAAATGCCAATTTTTCACTGCAACGTTGCATTGAAGACCTCCAATATGCCATACCTCCCCATATTACCCCAGCATTTGGCGCCAGGTCCCGCCGTTTTCGCCCCCAAAGAACCCCCACGTCTTGCTGCAGTGCCACAGCGTCTAGCAATGCCCCAAGAACTCCCGCCACATACAGCAGTGCCGCCATTCGTCGTCCTTTCTATTGAGGGTTGACCTTCCTTGCGGGATTGAGCTTGAGCCCGGGGCTCGCAACCGGAGGCTTCCCCGGAAATGTCGCTATATAAGGGGGTCTTACTTTCCCCCTAGTTAAATCAGCGATTGCTACCCCAATTCTTTCCCCCAAAACACCCATACTTCCAGAATCATCACATCACCATGTCCATCAAGTTGAACTCCGGCTACAACATGCCTCTTGTCGGCTTCGGCTGCTGGAAAGTTCCTCAAGAAACCACTGCCGACACCATCTACAACGCTATCAAGACTGGCTACCGGTTGTTTGATCTGGCCCAGGATTACGGTAACGAGGTCCAAGTGGGTGAAGGCATTCAACGTGCTCTCAAGGACGGTTTAGTCACAAGAGACGAATTGTTCATTACCACCAAGTTATGGAACGTATTCCACCACCCTGACCACGTGGAGAAGGCGTTGAACAGATCGTTGAAGGACTTGCAGCTCGAGTACGTGGACTTGTTCTTGATGCACTTTCCTGTGCCATTGAAACACATTTCCCACGAAGAAGCCTATCCTGCTGGATGGTATGGTCCTGGCACCAATTCCGTTCAATTCGAGCAGGTGCCCATCATTGACACCTACAGAGCGTTGGAGAAGGTGGCACAGACCGACAAGGTGCGTTCCATCGGTGTGTCCAACTTCAGTGGCGGTCTTTTGTTCGACTTGTTGAGAGGAGCCAAAATCGTGCCTGCTGCCATCCAAATCGAACACCACCCATACTTGCAGCAGACCAAGTTGATCAACTACATCCAGGCCAACAACATTGCCATCACCGCGTACTCGTCGTTCGGGGCCCAGTCGTACGTGGAGCTTCACGAGCTCGGAAAGAATACTCCTCCTTTGTTCGAGAACGAAGTCATCACCACCATTGCCAAGGCACACGGAAAGACCCCAGCACAGGTGTTGTTGAGATGGGCTACCCAGAGAAACATTGCGGTGATTCCCAAGTCCGCCAACCAGGAGAGATTGCAGGCCAATTTAGAGGTGCTCAATTTCGACTTGACCAAGGAGGACTTTGCTGCCATTGCCAAGGTTGAGGCCGGCTTGAGATTCAACGACCCCTACGACCTCGACCCCTCCATGCCTATGTTCCTCTGAGCGGTCTATAGACAGTGAATACAGAAAGAGAGAATGAGAAGTGTAGAGAATTAATGGTGAACATCTGAAAATTCTGGGTTTTTACCGTGAAAAGGACCAAAAAGATCTTAATACATATATTTGACATCGGATGATTTGAGAACTGAAGTTTTCAAGGAATTAGAACAGTGAAAGAGTTCGGAGCCTGACATAATTAATTTGTAGAGTTAAGACAGGGAAACAGTATAATTTAAACGAGTTCCAGACCATTTACACAGTGATCCAATAAATTTATCAAGAGTATGAGAAGACCATCAATTATCAACTGAATACAAAAATTGAAACTAGGCCCCATGTAGTTTGGTAGTTCTCTTAGAATGTAGCTTAATGGCAACAACTCAACTTGGAATGCTGAATCCAAACAAACCAAATCACCAAACTGCACATTACAGAACTGAGTCTATGATTAAAACACGCAAATGCAACTAATGGAGACACATTTCAGGCATAGATTTGCAGCTGCATCTGGAGCGCACAATGAAATAACTGAAGTATCTCTACGTGATTTGCCACTTCTGCCACGAGCGACTGCATGCCGATTAGATTGCCCCGGTTATCGTATATCGGATATCCAACCTCATTGGCCTCCGCACCTCAGAATGAAGGAAGACTCTGAAAAACTACAATATCGAAATTCCTTGCACTCTAATTTTCCGAAGAAGTATTTTTTAGGCACGTTTGACACATTTACCGAATCCTAAATAGGAATCAAGTTTGCAGCACCACCACGAAGCAGAACTCAAAGAACTCCAACACTTCCAACAACTCCAATAACTCTAACAATTCCAATCCATTTCGAACTTCATACCGTTACGTTACGTTGTATGTTACCAGTCGGAATTTACCATTTGGTCGCAACAACCGTATGGGCAGAATGGCTATACGGTTGTTGAGCCTCTGTCCCAGAAACTGCTTTATGTGCACGCGTTTCGTGGTCCCCACTCCTTCAGTTGTATTGTTAGGTGTTCCAGAATGGTTCCGTGAAGCCAAGCAAGGGTATTTCCTCTGGTAGGCAAAAATACTCCTAAAATATCGTATAGAGAGGTAGGGGTGCTTCAGGAGGCATTTCTTATCGAAACTGCCTCTTGCAACGTTGAAACTGGAGTGACAATCTCTCCAGCTCCCAACTTTTCGTAATAATGGCCATCGCGCCGTAGACTGATAGCGATGTATTGTTCTTATCTATATATTTAGGGCCATTTCCTGTCTATGGAGTTCATATTCCTAGCAATGCACCTTTTCCTTTTTGCCAAACTCGCCTCTGACCCCACCTGTGTATTGACTGCTGCACCCAACTACTACATGATTGGCGAAACTACTCTTGACGGCAAAATCGTCTATACATCGCCCAACATTACCGTTATCGATGGACAATACGAATGTGTATTTTTTCCACTGAGTATTTCTTCAAGCCAGGAGATGTTGGCTACATAGGTTTCCAACCCCGTGTTGACGTTAAGAAAGATCACTTGAAGTTCAGCGTGTTTAGTAACGGCACCTCTTCAGCATATCCTAACTGTAATACTGGTGCAGATGGAGGTTCTAGAACTTCTTGTGCTTTTGACTACGCATGGGAATTTAATAAGACTTACACTACTGAAGTCAAAATAATTGCTACGAATGCCGATGGAAGCAACAAATGGGGAGATACCTTATAGACCATGAAACCAATCATTCTGTTGTGATTGGTGAGTACACCACTTCTCCAGCTTATGGTCTTTTGGGAACTAATGCTCTTTCTTTCGACGTGGCCTATTTATTGCCCGCTAGCTGGAATAATTGTATTCCTTACGGAAAGGCACAGTTGACGTTTCCCACATTTATTGCAGAAGATGGACAACTGACTCAGGCCAATTTCCAGCACTTCAATCACAGTCCCCATGATGAACCTAGAGATGTATGTGCTGCTGCCAGATATACTGGAAATCAGGTGGGAGTGTAGATTCCGGGAGAATTTGAGTTTATTAACGGGTTCCAGTAGATGGAGGGAGAATTTAGGGATTAGAATTAGATATCGTATATTGATTTCATGTAGATTGGTCAGAGTTGAATTATTTGAATGAGTATTATTCGAGGGAGTATCGATTCAGTCCAGAAAAATTACTCAAGTGTACAGCTAATGCAAGAATTAATATTTTGTTACTCAGATAGAAGAAATCGATGTATTTATCGGAAACCACTCATTTCATTATAAAAAAATCATTTACCTCTATTGCGTAAGTCAAATGAATTGAAACATGGTTCGAACTAAGTTGTCAGTAGAAAATTATCATTTTCAGGAAACGTTGAACTCAATTGTAAGGCCGTAAGTATAGAAATGCAAGGCTATTTCCCGTTTAATCAATTGATTTGCGAATCCTAGGAGGATTGCTAACCTGCGAAACGGTTACCTTGGCTTAGGAAATTTACATTGTCGTTTTCGTAAAGCTCCAATATTCCTGACAACCCGACAATTTGCGTAGAACGACTATTTTCCATTCATATGGAGAATAGTCTGATACGATTATGCCCAAAAATCGCTCTGACTTGTAGACCTTCTATACTAGCACTCTTATTTTTGGTCTCATAATAAGTGGTTGATCTTTAAATCGAATTGTGACTACTGTACAGAAGGACTCTATCTGAGAGTCGATATAATGATTGAAGTCTTATCATTCTATCCCAATAGCAAAATAGTTTTACGGTAATTGAAAATGAGATCTTTGGAAAATGCACGCTCAGAAAGGGGAATGAAACGTTCCATAAAATTACCAACAATAAATTTGTTCTTTCTGTGTTGGCAAAAGGAAATGAAAAATCTTGTCGGAAATGCAACATACAAGATGCATAGTTCTTAAACATTAATGGACTGATTTTATGCAGGAAACTGCAGCTTTCTACTGCAATTGCCTTACTGCTTTCTTCACCTCTCAAAACAGGACCCTACCGCAAATTGCTATTTATTCTTACAATAGTAGCTTCCACAGCATCAGTCATCCTGTAACTGGTTGAAATCCACTATGGACTTCCGTTGTGGCCCGGACTTCTCCGGGTTCTTGGTTATTCCCAAAGAAACTCCTGCCGAGAAGCAACTGTGTCATACTCAGAGGAAAATATGAGTTTAGACGTTTGTCCCATTTGCTCTACTTCAAAACCCATTACACTCTTTATTTTAGACTTTACGAAGAGATAGAGTACTAAGGATAACAATATCAACTTCTGATTCTACTCTTCCATAGATGGGGTTGATTTATCCCGCTTCCTTCCGATTTCTTCGTAGCAATATCTGGATTATCCGTACCCTGCCAAAATATTTTCCAGATCGTTATGATATGCAGCACAAAGAACGCAAAATGCCGTTTCCAGCATTCTCTACGGAATTGACAGGACAGGATGTCCCAGGAGTCACTGCCATAGTTGAGTAGTTTCGGGATTTTCTCAGGTTCATGCAGAAAATTGCTGCAAAATGGTCTAAATACTGTGGAGAAAGGCTTGTTCCCGGATATAATACGTTTTTACCCCATTAATGAGTATTGTAAAAACACAATTGGCCCATGTTCATGGCCATTTTGACATATTACCAAATATTTGAGAAGATACATACTTCTAAAAGTTGTGGACAGTTACGAATATTCGCAAGCAAATTAAATTTCTTGCTAGAGGGCTTTAGAATTATTCACTACAAATGTAGACCTTACAACTAGACCTTAGAACGAGATTAATTGAGTGAAAATGTCACCAGGAATTAAGTTCTCGGTGAATGCACAGAAAATAATGGAAACCAGAATATACTTTATTTTGAGCTAATTGCATATTTACACCCTCGTGTTGTAAGCCCGCCAATATATAACATAAGCAGGCAACGGTATGCGTGGGTTAGTTCGTTGGTGTAATTAATCTGCAAGTGAACGTGATATTTTTTGACAACGAAGCTACAGTTCATGGCTTCTGGAAAGACTAGTAACGGCGATAAAACGGAAAGCAAGATTTATACAGTGAGTGGAGCATCAACTTAGGGTCAATAATCTGTAAGAGAAGCTTGCTGTCAATTCTTATCCACTATCTTGGAGTTCACAATTTTTTTTATCGATTAATGGCACTAATTTTCACACCAAGAGGCTATAGAATACAAACTAGTGGGTCTAAGGGCAACAAATATCCGTTAATATTTTCTAGTTGCAAAATGCATTCACGAAGGCTGCCTCAAGGAGTTTTCTTCACTAAATGTACCGGTTTTCACAACTACAAATATGGAGTAAATTCCTCTTTCTAAATTCACCATCCACAGCATGCAACTTCTCTAGTTCCTTGCCTTTGCAGAGCTTGTTCGTTTTGCCCTCGGTGGGGCTTCCATGCATGTCAACTTGCATTCTGGCTGGTATTATTCCAACAGAACTGTCAAGGTAGTTCAGGATATCAGAATCGAAACTGGAGAATATACCGATGTATTCTTCGCTACCTAGTACAATTTCCGTGGAGCAAACAGATCTGCCACTTACATTGGGCTCCAACTTCGTGATTCTGGCCATATCAACCACTTGACCTTCAGTGTTTTTGGATCCGGACCCATTTCTACTCATCCTCAATGTAGCCAAGGTGCTGATGGAGGAAAGTGTGTTTCGTGCTCTATGGACTGGCCTTGGGAATTCTACCAGATCTTCCAGACTCAAATTGAGAGAATTGCTGTCAATGCAGACAGAAGTACTAAATGGGCAGGCTCTCTTATTAATCCAGAAACCAATGAGACTGTCATTATTGGAAAATATACCGTACCTGGATCGTGGGGTTTACTTGACGACTACGCTTGCAGTTTCGACGAATTCTACAGGTGGAATTGGGACTGTGTTCCATACACCAAGGCTCTCATGGGATATCCAGTTCTTTATGCCTATGATGGAAGACTGGAAGCTACGTATTTTGTTTCTTATAGCAGGGCAGGAAATTATGCTGGTACCGACAAATGCATTCCAAAGGGAGGTCAGAACCAGGAGGCTGCCACTGTTCCAGGAGGATATTCCTTTGTCAACGGAAGGTAAACTCTTGCCAATCAAGGCAATTAGGAAAATCGATATTTTTCAGATAGAAAAATGTAAAGGTGATATTCTCTGTAGTTTTGGAGAAGTTAATTCTAATACTATACTCCCTGCTTGGATATCGATAGAGAAAGAGGAACCGATATAGTTCTTTATGTATTTGGAAATTAATGATTTCAGTCCACTGACTACAGTCGATCCTGAAAGTTTGAGGCTAACAGAACCGGATCCCAAAGCTGGTATTACTGTAAGGAAGACAAATTATGATGTTTGCTAATCACAAGATAATTAGTTTCAGTCATCGCAAATCATAAAAAAAAGGAAACGACAATTTCCGAGTAAAGTCAGGAATTCTCAAATCACCAATGTATTCTCAATCTCTCCTGATTTCATTAAATCTGAGAATTAATGCCAATTTTTCATTTGGAATAAAGCAAAGACTTTTTCAAAGTAAATAGTTGATACTCTTCCCACTTCAAACAACAAACATTTAATTCTACATGCTACAATATTCAAAAATCATCTCTCTCATCTCCTAAAATGCTGATAAATCAATTCTCTTCCATGTTAGTGCATTACTTACCGTCTAAATAGCGCCCACCACGTTTTCTCTACCCAAAACCATCAACCGTAATCCAGAAACAAAGTCATCCCTGTTAATGTAAGCTCCACACATCCGTCTCTTTCCCGTAAACTCCGTTCTGGAGTGGAAACACCGCCAATTGTCGAAAATCAAGCATTGTCCTGGTCTCAACTGGTAGAACAATTCGTTCTCCTTGTCATTAATAATAGAAACCCATCTTCTGATGGCCTCGTAGAATTTAGGAATATCTGCAGGGTTTTCCCAATTATCCATGGTGGACCTGTCACTCTGGTTCCATCTGATCTGGAGAAGGTTTCCCTGAAGATCCAACTTGAAAACAGGCTGGGGAATATCAGGCTGAATACACACCTTCTCTTCTCCTGCAGAATGGGCAGGAATTGGAATTTTCGTCAAAATTTCAAAGCTTTCAGGGTATTTTTCCTTCAAAATCGACGCTGCCTTGAACGCATCCACAAGCGAGGTGATTCCCCCGGTTCCGTCGTGGTACAACAAGTGGAAAAGCTGCAATCCCGGGGTGTCTGACCAGTAGGTTCCGTCGGTATGGCACGAAATGTCCACATTGGTGTAGGCAGTATCTGCCTTGCTCAAATCGCTGGTAAAATCCCAGAAACCACCGTAATGGGTGGGTCTGATGTAAGAGAGCTTTTCACACAATTTTTCCGTGTCTTCTGGGGTAACAGGCACGTTATCAATCATGCAGAAGCCGTGTTTCCAGATTTTCAACGACCACTCACGAATTGCCGAATCATCGGTGTCGTTGATGATAGAATTAAAGTCCATCAGCGGCATCTTGCCCTCCATGTCCTTGACCTGCCAAAATTCCTGGCAAAGAAGGTCTTTTTCGCCCTTTACCTTGAGTTCAAGAGGCACCAATCTAGGCAGATAAGAGTGCAAAAAAAGCCACTCGGCATCATAAATGCTCTTGTGAATGTCCTGGTTCCAAGTGACAGTAATTGCGGTGTTGGAGACGTCCAATTGAGCCGGCTGGATGTCAGGGGCGATAGTTGCCAGGTTCAATAGCCGTTGTTTCGTAGCTGGAAAATAGCATTGTTCGCAATGGCAGTAATCTCTGAGCCAGATATGGTGGTAGACGGAGGTCTGGCCGTCTTGCCATTGGACGGTTATGGCGGAATCGGAGGGAGCAGCGGATATGATGCTCATGCTGGAGAAGTTACTGCGATAACGAGAGATTTCTTGACGTTTTAATATTGTTCTCCCCGCAATTCGGTGCACACACGCGAGGGTATACGGTAATCAACAGCGACAGGCACCGCAAACGTGGTCTCATACGGTAGGAATCAGCGCTAGTCGAGATAGGGCGGGAAACACGGCAAATAGGTGAGTTTCATGCCAAATGGAATTTTTCAGACCTTATATCTTATGTCAAGTTTAGTGTCTGCATTAGACCTGCAGTAGGGATCGGGCTTCATGCATGGAAGGCCCCCTGTTGCTGCATGTGCATGCGCTGACACTTCCACAGAAACAGTTTATTCAATAAGACACCGCCAAATCTCGTATCTGACGCCTTTCTGTCGGGAAAACGACAGGCCGCCACACAACGGAGGCGGCGCTGTCACAGTATGTTATCGGAATTCATCGGCAAATGCGCATCTGCTGCCTCTTCGCAGAAAGTGTCGCCGCCGACACTGAAGCTGCGTATGCATGGCCAATGCAGACACTGCACCATGCATGCATAACGTACACCCCCTGTGTTATGCATCTACACCCCCGGTATGTACTATATAAACAGGTGAATACCCCCCTGTTTCTCTACTTTTCATGTGGCTGTTTCTTTCCTAATTCTCCCCTTCCCTCTTATCCGGCTCGCACTTCCACTACCCGCAGTCATCCATCAGCAAAAAGGGTCAACGTCCTCCATACGGCTGCAAACAAAACTCCGCCTTTCCAGCGTGCCACATGTCCTTGGAAGACCTTCCCAGCCAGCATGGACATCCCGACTGGGTGTCGATGGACATCGACAAGCTTGGCCATTCCTTCTACACTGGGGACCAGCCGTTGAACGAGCACATTCGAGGATTGAAGATCAGGGCGCTCGAAGACGCCGTCAGACGCCGTTGTGAACAGAAACCCGCCGTGGTGCTATCGGATATTCTGGAGGAGATTGATTTGTCCCACAACTTCAGTCCCAAGGTTGTCAGCGTCACCCCCGAGTCCGAGATTGCTATCGACAGCGACGCGGACATCGATGAAAATCACGAATACAAGCCCCCTACACCTCCTACCCAGACAGAGGCAACCAGCTCTGAAGACGACGTTTTCTATGAATATCTGCGTACAGTCGACGGATTGATCAATTCCAGCCTCAGAGCGAAGATATGGCCCATTCTTTTGGGAATCGAGCTGGAAGCCCTGGCCAAGTCCTCCAAATTGAACATCATCTCCGCCTCCTTGCTCCTCGAAGACCTCAATTCCACTGATTTGCCCCCACACAAGGATGAAGACCAGGTCAAACTCGATATCCAGAGATCGTTCACCGTGTTGACCCACATACAATCGCTCAACCAGACACAGAGCGACTCCTACACCACCATCTTCTCGCGGTCCGATATCGAGGAATTGAAGAAGAAACTCCAACACCTCATAATCAAGGTTTTGCGGAAGTATCCTGTTCTCAATTACTACCAGGGCTACCACGACGTGGCCAGCGTGATTCTCTTGGTCTGCCATGTTCCTCCGGTTCCAGGCGAACTCAATACGTCAGAGGTCGTCATCAACGAAACCTTGGCCTTCCAAATATTGGAGAAAATCACCCTTTTCCATTTGCGTGATTTTATGATCAGAGACATCAACCTATCAATAAATCACCTCAAATTGATCCCTACGCTCTTGGAGAATGTAGACACACAATTATTCGAGTTGATCAAACACTCGAGTAATTCATACATTCTTTCCAGTGGATTGGGATACGACTACACATTTTATCAGGGTTTGTCATCGATATTAACTCTTTTTAGTCACGACATTTCAAATTTACAACATATATTGATTATATGGGACTTTATACTAAGCTACAATTCGGTCTTGGTAACGGAGTACATCTATGTGGCTGCTCTTCTTTACTCCAAAGATTCAATTTTCCTGAGATTTGGCGATAACACTTCCTCCCAAGATTTGGACTACGATTCAATCGATAATGATCTAGTGCACACCTTGATTTCTCCAATTAATTTATTTGAAAATCTAACCGATCAAGACTTGATAAAGATTTTGGATAAGGCCAAATCATTGATTAACAACTACTCGTTTCAAGATTTAGATAACAAAGAACTGACTTTTGATATTTGGTATGAAACTTTCAATAAGCACTCGGTCATTCAAACCACCTCGAGCTTGTATCTTCCAAGACAAAAGAAGTTCGCCCTACCTGGCACTGGTGATGAGTCGCAACGTTTGGAAGTATTGATACAGATTCAAGACGAAGAAATGGCACAACAGGCCATCCATGATGTCCAAATTCAGAATAAGATATTAGAGCAGCAAGAAGAATTAGAAAGTTCGTTACATACTACCAACACTGATTTCGATGACCTGATGAACTCTTCATCGATCAGTCTCACATCATCTGCAAGTTCTTTTAACACGAAGATTGCCAACGCTTCCTCTTTGATATTCAAGAAGATTTTCAAGAGTCCATCAGCACCTGAAGTTTCCAGCAAGAATAGCCTTACTGATCTTCGTTATTTCACTCGTATCTACCAGATCAGTGTCACTGTGGGATTTGTTGGATTCTTGATACATTTCTTCCTTTCAAGAAACAATATCGGGTTTACTCAAGGAATGGTAAAAGTTTTCGGTGCTGCCCTCGATGGAATCAAACGATCGAGCTATGCCCTCGGCAAGGATTTTCTTGGAATACTAAGCCGTGAATTCAGCGGACTTGGTAAGAGGGCAGTGTCTGAATTTGGTCTGACCGTGAAGGAATTCATCACCGAGCCGGTGAATAAGGGCATTCACGTGGGTCAGATTGGACTTGGAAACTTACGAAGTTCTGTTTTCGCATTCATCAGTTGATATTTGATATTGGTTATTCAGTTCACGTTTGTATTTTCCCTATTTATTATCCTTCAAAGTCAATTTCATACAACAACACAGCGTCAGTATAAGTAGCATGGCCCCATCCTCTGTTGCCACTAGCACTCACCATGAATCTACCGGTATCATCCACATGAAGGTTACTCAAAATTCCACCCTGGTGTCCTGGAATAATCAAGAATGGAGTGGCTGGTTTTTTGGAATTGGATGAAGCAGATCCGCTGCCCAAGGTATCGTATAACTTCAAATTGTACAACCGGATGTTATCGTTTGAACCACACAATAAGAAGTCGTCGTTTGGCATAGTGGAGATCGCACTGACGGGACCAGAGATTTTGGGGAATTGTAGGAGCTTCTTGACGTTAGGAATCAAGGTATGGCGATTTGCTGATCTCTTATGGGGCATTCTTACGGAAAACTCTTCCACCGTACTGTTTCTTCTTCCGGCGTAGATCAAATCGCCATCATTAGACCACGTAGAAGACATACACCAAGGAGGAATACCATCAGAAACTCCCAATTTCAATACGGGCTCCGAGGTTCTAATATCCCAGATATTAATCGTTCCATCGATGCTTGAACTCATGAAAATGTCTTCGTTGCGGTAGGACTTGGTGGTTTTGGAGGAAGAAAATGATGGTTTTGCCGTCTTGGAATCACCATCATCACCAGATTCGTCACTATCACCAAACAACGAGTCTATTTCGCTTTCGTCATCTCCAGATTTTTTCACCTTGACATCGGTAGCGGCCTCAGGATCCACTTCCGCTGTATCTATGGTGAAGTCCAGCAATCCCAATGGCCTGTACTGTATGTTGGATATCTGTCCAGTGCATTGTTCGTACAAGTTGATAATTTTTCCTGTGTTCAAATCCCATTGGCGAATGGTTTTATCCCAAGACCCCGAGATGAACTTGTCTTGCTCCGAATTCAATCGTATCACCGACACTGTGTCGGTATGACCCTTTGAAATGTCCAGTTTCGAACCGTGTGGGAAATGATGCTGAATGGCACCCTCATTATATCTCATGGTGTACAAATTAATTCCTCCAGTAAGAAGGCCAGAAAGACACCAGTAGCCGTTTCTTTCCGCATCAAGCGAATAGACCGGGTTGACTTTGGGTTCGTAGGTGGCAGATCCCGAGGAGAAGTCGCTCTGTTTGATTTTAGGGTTCTGTTTCATCAATTGTTTCCGCGAAACAGGCTGTTCGTTCTCCCAATACGAGACGATGACGCCTGCCTTGGTCACGGTATCGACCAAGTTATGTTTCTGGGCCATTGTCAAAGGCGACTTGCCCTGAATCGAGGCAATGAAGTCGTATTTTCGGATGAAACCGTCTTCTCCTCCGGTCAAAATCCACTTGGGACCGTCGGTATAGGCAAGAGCATGGCACTGGGAGGAGTAGGGGATAGCCACCGAGGGCACGATGTCGAATTCGGTGGCTATCTTGGCCTTGTTCATCGTCAGGTCTCGGAAAGAGAGTTTTGGTCCGTCTCCTTGAGTGGCCAGTTCATCGTCGCCATTGCGGTCTTCTGCATCCTCCGAGTGTTTCCGAATCTTGTCTTCTGCATCCTCCTGTGTATCGTCCTTCATTAGCACGTCTTGGGTACTTCTGTCGTCGTTTGGCAGGTCTTTTGAAGGTTGTGATTCTCGTGCGTCCATGAATTTGGAATCGTCATCTTCATCATCGTCGTCTGCGCCATCTGCATCGTCTCCATCGTCGTCTTCGTCACCTTCACCGTCCTCGTCTTCCTCGTCTCCTTCACCATCTTCGTCGTTTTCATCTTCGTCGTCTTCGTCTTCGTCTCCTTCTCCATCTCCATCTCCATCTCCATCTACCCCCACATCACCGTCGTCATTGGCCATATCTCCATCGGTATTGTAGCTATTTCTCTCTTCGTCATCATCGTCGATCATTTCCTCGTCGTTGTCCGGCACGTTGAACATGTCGTCCTGTTCAATTGAAGCCATTTTGGTGGTGAAGGTAGCTAACGCGTTATTTGTGAAGTGAATTTCGCGGTAGAAATGTAGTGGGAGCAGTGTCTCTCGGTAAAAATAGCGGTAGAGGTAGAGGCTCTCGAGGTAGATTTTTTGCCTCTCGCGGTGGGAGAAGTGTTTTTCGCAGTAGATTTACTGGTTCTCGCGGTAGATTTAGTGGGTCCCACTGGATGGATTAGCGACGTCAGAGAGTAATCCCATGGGGTCCTTCAAAGAAGTAAATTATAAGCACTTTCTGAATTCATTTCACTAGTTTCCTTCCTATGGACTTCCTTAAGGCGGCTATTGGCGGAAAATACAGTGATTTTCTTTACCAATGCTGTTAGACGATTCTACTTCCACTACAGTGGAAAAACCACCATCGCAATGAAAACCCCAGTCTTTCCTTAAACCCTATTCATTATTCTCTACAACTTGGATTCACGGGTTATACGAGCTCATCAGCCACTTTGTAGCAAATTCCCTTCATTGCATCCAACGAAATCGCTTACTTTTTCACCAATAGATCGAGAAACGAATCCTTCAAGTTGGATCGCGACATTTAACATAGCCAGGGATGCTTAACTCATGCAATTTACTTCCACATCATAACATTCCTCTCTCTCTTTCTCCCTCTCTCTAAGTGTTGTACGAATAACCATTAGCATCAATTCCATGCCAATCTCATCAACTACGTACAAATTGACTCTCTACACGCAATCCTCTACACTAGTCCAAGTAGAATATATTCGCTAATTAACTAGAAGCAAACAATTTACTCGTAGATCCAGGAGAACATGGCTGGCTTGTAGTCAACCAATTCCTCCTTCTTGAACCACAAACCAATCTCCTTGTTGGCAGATTCAACGGAGTCGGAACCGTGGCAGACGTTTCTACCCATGTCAACGGCGAAGTCACCTCTGATGGTACCTGGGGCAGAAGCCAATGGGTTAGTGGCACCCAAGATGGCTCTACCTTGCTTGACAACGTCCTTACCCTCCCAGACGGTGGCCAAGACAGGGCCAGACAACATGTAGGACAACAAGGATGGGAAGAATGGCTTGGATTGCAAGTCATCGTAGTGTTCTCTCAACAAGGCCTCGGTTGGGTTAACCAACTTGATACCGACCAACTTGTAACCTCTGTTCTCGAATCTGGACAAGATGGAGGCAATCAAGCCTCTTTGGACACCATCTGGCTTAATAGCAATGAAAGTTCTCTCGTTGTTGGACATTTTTGGGATGTGGCTGGAAACTGAAAAATTTTCGACGAGGTGGTATATATGGCAAAATTCAGTCACGTGCCACGGATTTGGTTGGATTCTAGGCACGCCTAAACAGGAAGGTATTACTGCCGGGGCCGGGGTAACGGTGGTCGAAGCTTTGTGGAACTCAGCTTTAAGTCAATTGTCACGATTTGATCTGAATATTGCCACTATGAAAGAATTGATGGTGCATTTTGAACTGAGAAAGTGTGAAATGGAGTGTTGTGGTCAAAAAACAAATGTGGGGCTAAAATAAAGCCGTTCGATTGGGCCCCGTTGATATTTTCGGATTTTCGGTACTGGGGAAATTGTGTGGAGGTGTTAGAAGGACGGATATATGGCAATTGAATGACTTAGGAAGGAGATGGATGGAATTGAATGGAATTGGACAGTATGCTGAAAGATAGAGAAGCCGTGACGATGTACTGCTGAATGGAAACAAGTGATTATTGATGAATTGTCCGAAGTTCGCATCAACCGGTCGGTATTCATTGGATAGACCCATGAGGTGCTTAGTTCCAGCTGGTGGCAGTATTGAAAAGTTCCCCAATCGATTTTAAAGGAGTCCGGTTCTTATGGAGAAGATAATAGGAAATGATTGAGAATCTAGGTGTTGCGTAATTGATCGACCCTCATCTGTAGACTGCCGATCCGTAGTGGTTGTTTCCAACCACTGGGCTTCAAGAATTCTCATATATGTCCGATCGTATAACATACCAAAGCTGTATATTCTTCACGTATATTCTTCACGTCAATCCCTATGTGATACCCGGAGTAATGTGAGTAACGCTGTCTTGTGTTGCTTCATTGTGTACATGTTCCAATTTTCTCAAGTTTACAACATCCATCCTATTATACACAATTCAATCAATCTAAACCACTGTAATCATCTTCACTTCTCTACTTCATTCAGGTACTGTACCCCCCAATTTACCCCCATTTTGCCATTTTCGTCATCTATTCTAAGAAGAAGTAATACATATTTTAACTAACGATATTTTTGCAGCCAAAACGTTCACTCTTTTCTCTACTTTCTCTCTACGAAATCCCTATTCATTGACTATACCAGTCCATGTGGACCTAGATAACCCAGACGAGAACTTAAACATAGTCGTTATTACTGTTACTAGGCAGTTCCCTAGTTACCGCTAATTTGATACCCATTTCCAGTTCGTTTTCGTCACAACTGAGAATTCGAAACACGAACAGAAGGCAAAAAGGTAAAATCCACTATATCGCCAAGGTAGCGACGTTTAGATCGCCGTCTCTGTGGTTGGCAGCCCCAGATTTGATAACTCGCCCGAGATTATTGCCCAAACGAGTCAGAAGTTGGAACCCAATTCAAATGCACCGGTCCAAAGTATCAGCTTCAGTTGCATGGAGGATGGATGCACCACCTAACCCACTTCCCTCTGATTAATCATGCTTCTTAGCCATTTCGGAGAGATCTGCATCTACAGCGATTCGAATTAGCCAGACCACTCTTACGTGGATGTGGCTTGGCTGCTCGCCTTGGACTAATCAGAACTACTCAGTGAGACTCTTGTGGCTATGCTCAAGTGGAACATCGACACTGTGTCTCGTACTGCAAAGTTCCACTGCTCGCTTCGCTCTATTGATGTCTGGCACGAGGTACATTCAAGGGGATTCTCGCCAGCTATTGTTCTCGCGTCTCATGCATGCCCCAATGCATTATTATATCCGAAGGCCCCTTTAGGGCATGCGAAAGGTCCCATTGGTGGCCCCATCCTTCTACTCGCTTCCGGTGCCTTTTACTAGACCCGGGGAATTTCTCGCTAATACGTCCAATCACCTGTCACACTTAGCACGCCAAGGAGTACACAATTTTTCAAAAGTGAAATTTCACCACTCCTGTCATCCAACTTTGATATCACAATTCCTCTTCTCACCCACCAAATCATCCATAACCACCATCCGTGGACGGCACAGAGATCCTACTTCCCTGGTTCTCATCCAACCACAGATCCGGTGTATGGATTCTCGCGACTCCCTTCCACCAAAACAAACAAACAACCCATTTCGGTTTTGCACCGCGATCCACCGCGCCTCCGCGAAATCCTCGTCCGCCTCCACTCCCTAACAATAATCAATCCTAACCGTGTACGTTCTTTTGGCGTATCTTAATCGAATCTGCGTGTTTCCAACGTTTTTACATCTACGAAGTATTGTGCTAATTTCTATCTTCACCACCATCATCTTCCCCATCCATTCCTAGCGTTCGTGGCCCACCTGGTTTGCTAAGTACAGATTTATCCGATCGATCTGGCGGTTGAACACCAACTACATTCATTCTTTATGTCCCAATGACTACCATCGTTCAACAGCAATCGGTTCAGTCATACGACTACCCGTCGGACTCCTACTCATCGTCGGTGAACGTTGACAAGGTGGTGCAATCAGTCACCAATGCCACCAAGAGACTCTCCCAAATCTCCACCAACACCAATAATTCCAACAAGAAACGCAAGACTCAGAATAAGATCGGACCGTGGAAGCTTGGAAGAACTTTAGGAAGGGGATCTACCGGTAGAGTACGCTTGGCCAAAAACATCGTCACTGGTAAGCTCGCTGCCGTTAAGATTGTTCCCAAGTCTAACTTCAAAATGTTGGAAAACCCCAAGTACAAGCATCCTCCAACCCCTGCCAACAAGGACAGGCTACCTTATGGTATCGAGCGTGAAATCATCATTATGAAACTCATATCACACCCTAATATCATGGGTCTTTATGACGTGTGGGAGAACAAGAACGACTTGTATCTAATCCTAGAATACATAGAAGGTGGTGAGTTGTTTGACTATTTGATTAAACGCGGAAGATTACAGGAGTTTGAAGCCATTAACTATTTCAAACAAATCATCAACGGCATACACTATCTTCACCAGTTCAATATTTGTCACCGTGACTTGAAACCAGAAAACCTCCTTTTGGATTTCAACAAGAACATCAAGATTGCTGATTTTGGAATGGCTGCTCTTGAAGTACGAGAAAAGTTATTAGAAACCTCCTGTGGCTCGCCTCACTATGCCAGTCCAGAAATTGTGGCCGGAAAGAATTATCATGGAGCACCCTCTGATATATGGTCATGTGGTATCATTTTATTTGCATTGCTAACCGGTCATTTACCTTTCGATGATGAGAATATCAGAAAACTCTTATTGAAAGTGCAAAGTGGGAAATTTGTTATGCCCACGGATTTGTCATGGGAAGCAAAAGATTTGATTTCAAAAATGTTAAAGGTTGATCCAAAAGACAGAATCACTATAGATCTCATTTTAACTCATCCATTATTAACTAAGTATCCAGAACCGGTTACCTCATCTGCATCGCATGATATGGATTTCAAGAATTTCAATATCAAATCAATAGAATCTCAAGATAAGATTGATAAAGAAATCTTGAAGAACCTTTCAGTATTATTCCATAATTGTGAAGAGAAAGAGATTGTTTCAAAGTTGTTGTCTTCAAACAAATGTCCTGAGAAAATGTTCTACTACTTGCTCATGAAATATAGAAATGAGCATACTTCATGTACATCATTTGAAGACGAGAAGAATCAATTTAACGAAGATTTCAACGATTCAAGACCTTCTCTTCCTCGTTCCACATCTATCGTTAAGACAACAGTTTATGATCTGGCTACAGGAGAAAAATTCACCACGATCAAGAAGGTGCCAAAATCGACTTCTACTCTATCAACTAGGTCACTCAAAAAGGCTCAACATTCTAAACCTACTTCAAATTCAAACTTTAAAGTTTTGTCCAATATCACGAATACCGCAACACCAAATGGTTCAGTGAAGAATTTCAAAGCTTCTACCTCGTTTAATAGAAAGAAGACTTTACTCAATGTCTCTAGAAACAGCTCTGCTTCCAACTTGAAGAAGAGATTAGCAAGTGATCATCCAAGCTCGTCAAAGTCGTCTATTTCCTCTAGAGAACATAACGAGTCCAAGCCTCCCAAGCAAAACCCACCAAAGTTATCAAGAAAATTGACTGGATTGATGGACTTGAGCGAATTAGAGAAAATAACGGATAAATCGTCTGCTGCTATGGAGCAAAAGTCGCTATCTATGGAGCTGCACCAAAAAGCGGCTGCCGCCCGCAAGAAGAGTATGACCGGAACATTTGGAAATAAATCCTTATTGAACTTTGGCCTCATTATTGATGAAATTTTTAGTGAGGAGCATCCCAAACCACCCTCTATCAAGGGTGAACAAGCAACTAGATCCAAATCCCTTGCCAATAAAGAACGCGAATTGGCTGCCAAAGTTCATGCGATGAATGAAGCACGAGAAAGCAAATTCAAAGAACAAGAATTGCGGAAGCAGGAACTTTTCAAGCTAGAAAAGAAGCAGCAAAAATTACGTGAGCAACGGGAAGCCGAAGAAGAACGTAAGCGTCAATCCTTATTATTAATGGAGAAACAAAAGGAAGCGTTAGCAAAACTCAAATCACATCAAAGCAATAACGACTTTGCTGATCAACTTTCCAATAGACCTCGGAGTGGACGATTCGTTACCGAGCCAGTTCAAGCATCTTTGGATCCTAAACATAACTTTTCATTGTTGAGAGCTAAATCATTAGCTTCACCTTCGTCGTACGCAACCCAGAGATTTGGAAATGACAAAACTTCGAAGGTTTTGCATAACTGGGGAATAGATGTTATGCCTTCACCAAGAAAGCTTAACAATAACATCAAAACTTCCAGTTCGAAGAATTTGTCAAGCTATTTGAAAGCAAATTCCACAATCCAAAGCAGTCTCAGAGATTTCAGCGATTTAGAAGAAGAACCGTTGGAGCCTGATCTCACGGCGTATGATGATGAAGATAAGGAAAATGACATGACGTTAGAAAATTTCAATGAAAGAGAACGAGAATTAACAAAGCCCTCCATTCTCAAGCCCCAATCCAATAACACTCCCGAGCGCCATGTTAAACCCCTTGAGTCACCAACATTGCCTTATAGGTCACTTTTACTTGACATTGGTGAAGATGAAAAGTCATCAAAGGAAGTTGATGAAACAAATATGACCTTCGAAACTATCCCTCGTAATGAACTCATCCCAAATCCACGGTTTTCTAGGTTCTCCTTTGGTGGTCTCCTCAATAACAACCAAACTAATGAGATTGGAGATATCACTATCATGAACAGTACTTTGAACTATTCAAATACTGTTGTTAGAAAGCCCAGGAAGAGCATTGTTGCTGAGAAAAATGCAGCATTTGACTCCAAGTATAATAAATCTAATTCCAGCAAGCAAATCGGTATGTTAAAGAAATCGTCAACAACCAACATACTTGGCTTAGGACTAAGGCAAGATAGCTCAAAAGAGTTTTCAACTTCTCATTCAAAGGCAAACCGCTTTGTTTCAGTGGAATTGGATGAAACTATTGATGAATTCACGGCCACATTACCAGCTGAAGCAATCAGCATTCGGGAGACTGATTTTGAAGATTACTCAGCTGAATTTGGTGATAATGCATCTGAAGTAACCATGTTGGATGACACTTTCGTTACAACTAGAGGTAATAAATCAACTCATACCAATGGCATCGAGGAAGATTACTCGAATTTTGATATTATTAGTTCCAGAACTGCAGATATCGGAAAATTCAATACAATTAAACCAAGCATTGTTGAATCCAAGGAAACGTTGGTGCTTCCTCAATCAGAGACTAACAGTGCTCGTTTGTCTTCACACGATACCCTTAAATCGGCTCATCACAACTATGAAACCTTGTATGGTGAAAGAAGAAAATCCAAGAATTTGATTGAAATGAATAAACCTATTCTAGAGCCTGATCAAGGTTTCTATCGTCGTTTAAGCAATCAACATAATTCCAGAGCTGCGCATGGCAGTTTAATCATACCTGAAAGCCCTTTACAATCTAATGCGGTTCAGGAAACTATCAGATCTGCTCATGGTCTGAAACAGAGTAGGCATAAGCCTAAAGAAGATTTTAATGTTTCAAAAAACTTTGAAATTTTGGACATATCTTCGATCTCGGATGAGATTTATGAAGAGGAAACAAAAAATATTGAGCCTCCAAGATCCTCAACTGAAGTTTTCAGTACTAGGGCCTTGCCAAAGCTTATTCAACCTGAAGATGAAACCAAGAATGACACAGTTCAGAAATCAGAATTAGAAAACAATAAAGACGAGCAAACTTCTAAGAATGAGAAGCATGTGAGTCTTTCTCCACCAGCTGCAACAACCTTGGAAGAAAAGTCATCTTCTTTATTCAGAAGAATTAGTCTTAAGCCCAAGAGAGATGCACCAAAAGCGCCTGAAGCAACTCAAGTTCCTCCTCCACCTGCGACCAAAAGATTTTCCAGGCTTTCTGCCATTGGAAACAGGGGCCTGGTGCAAATGAACAACTCTCCAATTCCAAAGAAGGGCAATTGGTTCAAGAAGTTTATCAATGCCATCACGTCTTCACCATCGACCAAGACCAAGGCTAAATTTGACAATGACGCACTTGCATCAACATCCGCTACCAACAACAAGAGTATTAATATCATTGACTCATCATTAATATCCACTCAATTGATTAGAGTAATCAAAACTCAATTAGAATTAAAATTGATCGATGGTTCTATCTCGGAAGTCGACATCGACGAAGAGTTTGGTCTTATTACTGGAGTGATTCCCGCGAAGTTCTCTCATGGCAGGAAGTTGAAGTTCAGAATTGAGATCATTGACTTGATCAATTCGTCTTCATTGCATTTGATCAAGGTGAAGGGCAATGAAAAGGGCTTCAAGAACTTAATCAATGTGGTGTCCTTTATCATCAAACAAGAGGAACAATCCATGAATCAGAGAAAGTCCCACGGTTACAATTTTTCGGGCTACAAGAATTAGTCCTCTATAGTTCATCTCCGAATCGGTACGATTCGGCATTTCAATGGGAGTCTTCCAGTCGACCATTGACTATGTATACTAGACATAATTTATGATATTTATCAGGGAGTAGGTAATCGTTGGAAGTGGTGCTGACGCTATTTTCCTGTTTTCTACTTGAATGCGATTGTTCGGATAAGACTTGATAATCGTGTTGTTAGATGAAGTCTCGATAATCGTGTTCAGATAAAGACTCGATAATCGTGTTATCAAAACTACTATCAACTGCGTAACGCCCTCAATCTCTCGGCCAACTTGTCCTCCTTCTCCTCGGTCATGTTGCTCACTGGAGGAGTCGAGATTTCCACCTTGGTTTCGTTCAATCCTTGTTTCATTTCTATTCCAGCCTCGTCCGCAACCTGGCTCAACAACTCGTCCACGTCTTCCTGTGGCGTGGTCAATGCGCTGACATTGTTGGTGGTAGTTTCGTAGTAGTTGGTGGAGGCATCCATATCTTCAAACTGGTTTTCAAACTTGTCCATCACCATAGAGATTCTCTCCAAATTCATGGTCTGCAATGCCTTATCCATACCTTTAATGACTTGAGTCATATTGCCGGTTACCGAGCGCATTGTGACTGCTGTTTGGACCCTTGAGGCCACAGCATCAATTCTTGATGCTAATCTGAGCAAATTCACCCGTTCATTGGCCTTTCTGATGGCGTTCTGAGCATACAACTGCGCAATGTCGTTGTTTCCCTGGGTCAAGGCCCGTTTGATTTTGGCCTTTTCTTGGAGCTCTTCTTTGGCAGCCTTTGCCGACTGTCGGTTGAGCTGTTTAGCTGTGAATTTGAGCTGGAAGAGGGACTGTTCTAGGCCTGCCATGATGGGAGCTTATCTCCCCTATTGAAGGTGGCAATATACTGTGCGTCACGTTTTAAATCACGTGATCTAAGTTGGATCATGTGATTATAGTCACGTGTTGTACAGATCACGTGATTAAGTTTGAGTCATTGCACGTGACATACCAGACCGACTATTTCCCCCGGTTATGTGTACTGTCCCACTCCACTACTACCTCATCGCAGTTTCCACCTCACTTCTACGTCCATAAACCGACTCTAAAACCCCATTTCCATTCCCCTTTCCGCCTCCTCTATCCCCCAATTTATTCATCCACTTCCCCTCCTCTCACTCTCCCTTCCTTCCTTCCTTCTTTCTCGTAAACTGTGGTCCCTGTAAATCTTTCTTTGTTCACATGCGGCAAATCTCATCAGACCCTGCTGCTAAATTTTGGAGCCACACTGAAAAGCCTCGTGCATCGTGGGAGGCAAAGTAATTAAATTGGCGCTTATAGGGAGAAATCATTTGATAGAAGACTGTAAAGAAGATAGATTGAATTCTGATATTTTCAAGATTGCTGATTCTAGACTCAGAGATATTCCGTGTTCCTATAAGATTGAATCTGTGAGTTGTTGCTGAGACAATTGATAGAATTGAATTCATAGTTGTTATTTGAAGTCATTTGGTGAAGTCTGTTGATTCTGAAAGTCTTTGATTCTACTTAAAGTGATTGATTATATTGTTGATTGCATTGATTTCGTGCTATTGATACATTAATAGTGGCCTTTGCTGATATTAAATTGACCTGTTGGCATTCCATTAACTAGACCGTTGTTTCTATCTGGAAGCAGTATTGATATCTGATATTCCATCGATCTGATACTCATTACTGTATTTCTATCGAATCTGAACCATTAACAGATTTCATCTTTGAGCTGATACTGATATTCCTCCAGACTCTCCCTCCTATCTGATATTCCTCCAGATATACAATCTATCTGATCCATCCTTTTATCCCATACAATCTCCTACTCCCATAATGGCTCCCACAAGCATCACATCCTCCAAAACCACCCATCCCGACCACCTGCACGAGTTTGACGAACCTGACCACCCTGCCAACCTCATTTGCGAACTCTGTCGTCTCTTCTACGACCAGAACTGGGTCACTGGAACCGGAGGTGGTATCTCCATTCGTGATGTCGACGGTGAAGACCCCGACACCATCTATATTGCCCCTTCTGGTGTTCAAAAAGAGCGTATTCAACCCAGGGAAATGTTCGTGGTGAAATTGCCCAATACCATCATCAAATCTCCTAACGACTACCCTCCAGAGTTAACCAAATCGTACAAGTACAAGCCCTCGGCATGCACGCCTCTTTTTGTCAGCTGCTACACCCTTCGGGATGCTGGTGCATGTATCCATACTCACTCTCAAAACGCAGTGATGATTACCATCTTGCTTGAAAACGAGAAGGAATTTGCCATTAACAACATCGAGCAGATCAAGGCATTGCCCCGGTTGGAATACAACGACGCCTCGGGCAAGGTGGAAAAGGTGGGAAGCATGGAAAACTATGAGACCTTGGTTATTCCCATCATCGACAACGTTCCCCATGAAGAGGACCTTGTGGACAGTCTCGAGCAGGCTATCAGAGACTATCCTGGCACCTCTGCAGTGTTGGTGAGAAGACACGGAATTTATGTGTGGGGAGAAACCATCTGGAAGGCGAAGGTGTACAACGAGGCGTTGGACTACTTGTTAGAGTTGGCGGTGAAGATGAAGTTGGCAGGTATTCCAACGGTGACTCCATGAAGAACTGAATATTCTCAATTGATAAAATTCCATATTGCTTCAAAAATGGATCATGCTATTGTAGATTGTACTATACTGTAGAGAATTCCTCGAGTGAAGTCTACTGTAGAGAGATCTCTAATGATTGAAGTCCACTGTATAGGGGCCCCCAAATGATTGAAGTATTCTTTGAGATTTTGATGAAATGGCTAACTATATTGCTTTTGGAGTCATTCGATAATTGAAGTATGCTGTAAGCATTTCTTGCTGAAATGGTGAACTCTATTCTTTCTCTCGATAATTGAGTATACTGTGAAGGACAGGGCAAGAGATAAATTGTATTCGAATTTGAATAAATTGCCCGAATCAAGGATTGATATTGGTGATTTGTCCCATTTTGTCTGATCATGAAGTAGTGTATGGAAACCATGCAATTGGTAGTTGGATTCAATTAGTCCTGGGTCTTTCCATTTACGAGGTAGAGTCATAATCTGGCTTTTTTCTTGTCCCAACACCTATTGGAATTAATCCGGCCTTATTTCGACATCTTCCAACGTGAAACCACGTTCATTAGCCGGAATTCACTAATTAATTTCCTGTCTTGTTCAGTCATTTTCACGAAAATGCAATCCAGGACGATTCTCATGGTCTATAAAACGTTCTTAGTAGTGACTGAATGCTGACCATTGAGGTTTCACAACGGATTCTTCGTCCCCTTGAGCAAGCCCTTGGTAGTGGTCCAGTCCTCGTCTTTGGCACGCTCTTCATCAATCTCTCCTACACACACAACCGTCCCTCCACGCATCATATACAACCCCAATTGGATCTCCTGGTTGTCTTCTTCGTCCTCCTCGTAAACTATGCGTTCGATACACTCGCTTATGATGATGTTGGTGGACTTGTCGAAGCCCTGTAGTATTCCCTCGAATAACCGAGCATCTGTGGATATCACTCTGATTTTTTCTGGATGTTAGTATTGTACGGTAATCTCCTTGCATACAGAAACGGCTATGCAGGTTAAATTAACACTTACTGTATAAGAATTCCTTAAGGTCGGACATGTTGTGGTTCTTAACTATGTAAATCTTGGTGAAGGCATTAAATTTGCACACGTGCAGTTCTGCACGTGACCTAAGTTTTTGCAACAGTTGCAACTACAACATAATTAATCTGTTGTTATTAGCAGATATAACACAACCATGATTGGCAATCAAAATCAGGATACAGAATACTCCAGTGAAGACGACAGCTTCTTCCTCACCCAAAGAGTACAAGAAAATCGAGCCCCTAACTGCTCAAAACGGCACAGTATTGCAGGAAATCAGCCTCAACCAAGCAAAAACAAGACAATAGACGACTGTTCCACCAAAGATTTGATCACATGGGCTTCCAGACTCGAATTGGAATCCATCACTCTCCAGGATACGATCCAGGAAGACGTCGTGGAATTGGTCAAAAGCAACCACAAAGAGACCGTCCAGGCATTGGAGAGTATATCGAAGCAGATGGACCGAAGAACTACAGGAAGAGATTTGCGTCTGGCTGCTTCAACCCCAACAAATTCAGTCTCTGCACCAGAACATACCCAGGCCTTGCAATCGATACAGAACCAACTTACGCAGCAACTGCTGCTGATTCAGTCCAACATGACACGGCTTGACAAAAAAATAGACCAATTAGACCGGGAAATTAACGCAAAATGCCATCAGATAGGCGGGGTTCTCCAACGGCTCGAATCAGGTACGGCAACTACAGAAGGGCTCGAGATCCAGAAACAGATTGCCGAAGTTAAAGAGTTTCTCCGGTTGTTACTTCCACGCATAGTGGGAATAGAAAACACGTGCCAAAACATTTCCCAATTAGTCAATATAAGCGCCGACAGCCCACCAAGGAAACGGAGAAATGCCTAGAGCCCGCCAGGCGGTGGGTTGCCCCATGTCAGTGTTGCTACAGAACGCACTCCGCGTCGGATTAACCTCTTCGGAAAAAAAACCATGCCACTGTTCCATAAACGCAACGGAAAAAAGAAATTTCCGGCTATTCATGGACACTGCAAGCGAAGTCTTGACATCTCGCTGATGCCTACCCCTAGAAATGCAAAATCTGCAGCTGCATGCATTAAACTTCCAAATGCCGGGTCGCTTAGGTCCAGTGTGACTCATGTTTTTCAATTTGCCATTCGAACTGTATAAAGCTACGTGACTATTACCGTGCTACGCATGTTGCAGACGAATTTTCTTGGGCACACTAAAGTGAGGTGATGACTTGTGCCCAGTATATGTAGCAGCCAATTCCGTTTTGGTTTTCTAGATTAATACCACTTTCATCATGGGTTTTAGGGAAAGCAAGCATGAACCATCATTGTCGGATATCGACCATCTCAAGTCCAGCTCCACTGTTTCTGGAGTCGAGGGAAGCAGTAATATGTGGACCTCTTTCAAAGACTCATTCAAGCCTGCAATTGTTTCCGAACCATTGACCGCCACTAATGTCGATGAAGACAGAGAATACACCGATATGGAAAAGATAAACCTTAATTCGGCCAATTCTAATCTCTCTAGAAAGCTTAAATCCAGACACTTGCAAATGATCTCAATTGGTTCTAGTATTGGAACCGGATTATTTGTTGGTTCTGGCTCTGCATTATTTACTGGTGGTCCCGCCGGTATCATGATCGGATGGTTCATGACAGCCACCGGTGTCTTTGCTACCATGCAAGGATTGGGTGAACTTTCCATCACCTTCCCTATCAGTGGAAGTTTTAACGTTTTCGCAAGTAGATTTATTGAGCCTGCAGTGGGTTTTTCTGTTGGATGGAACTACTTTATGCAATTCTTTGTTTTATTGCCATTGGAACTTGTTGCTGGATCAATCACTATCAAATACTGGAACCTGGAAATCAACTCTGTTGTTTTCGTGGTTATTTTTTGGGCTGCTATTACCTTCATTACCTTATTGGGTGTTAAAGGCTATGGTGAATCTGAGTTCATTTTCTCCTTGATTAAGGTCATAGCTGTCATCGGGTTTATCATATTGAGTATTGTTTTGATCTGTGGTGGTGGACCTTCTCATGAGTTTATTGGTGGTCGTTACTGGAGACATCCTGGACCTTTTGCAAATGGATTCAAAGGTGTCTGTTCCGTCTTTGTCACCGCTGCTTTCAGTTTCGGTGGAACAGAAATGATCGGTTTGACCGCAGCTGAGACTAAGGAGCCAAGAAAGACTTTGCCAAAGGCAATTAAACAGGTTTTCTGGAGAATTTGCTTATTCTATTTGGTTTCCTTGACCATGGTTGCTACTTTGGTTCCCTACGATGACAAGAAATTGTTGGGAGCTTCTTCTGTTGATGCAACTGCCTCTCCATTTGTTATCGCAGTGGTTAACGGAGGTGTTAAAGGTTTGCCAAGTGTCATCAACGCAGTTATTTTGATTGCAGTTTTATCTGTTGGTAATGCTTCTGTTTACGCCACCTCCAGATCTTTGAACTCGTTGGCTGAGCAAGGAATGGCTCCCAAGTGGACTGGCTACGTCGACAGAATGGGAAGACCTTTAGTCGCCATTTTGATCACTGATATCTTTGGTCTCTTTGCATTAATCGTCGCTAGTAACAAGCAAGAAGAAGTGTTCAACTGGTTGCTTGCCTTGTCTGGACTCAGTTCTATTTTCACCTGGCTTTCGATTAACTTGAGTCACATTCGCTTCAGAAGAGCCATGAAAGTTCAGAATAGACTGTTGGATGAACTCCCCTATGTGTCTCAATGTGGAGTCTGGGGTTCTTACTACGGACTTTTGTTGAACTCTTTGGTCTTGGTTGCACAATTTTGGATCGCGTTGTTCCCGATTGGCGCGAAGCCTAGTGCCTACGCCTTTTTCTTGTCCTACTTGGGACTTCCAGTATTGTTGGCCTCGTGGCTCTTCTATAAGGTGTGGAAAAAGGACTGGAAATTATTTGTCAGAGCCCAGGATATTGATTTGGACACTGGTAGAGCCAACGTCGATTTGGATCTTTTGCAACAGGAATTGGCAGAAGAAAGAGCCAAATTGGCCGAACGTCCATTCTACGTCAGATACTACAGATTCTGGTGCTGAGTATTGTATTATAGAATTATAGAGCTAATGATAACGAAACGTAATATTGAAACTTAGTTGTATTTGATTATTGTCCATTACCAAAGACAAAATGGTTCATTAGCGTCACAAATGGAGTACTGTCTAGATATTCAACAATTCTTTATCTCGTGATTCCAATAGAGACAGTAGCATACTGTGCCATGACAATGGAGAGAAACGATTTCTATCACTTGTTATTCCTTAATTAGTGCAAAAAGAAAGCCCGATGCGGGGGTCGAACCCGCAACCTTTTGATATCTAACATAAGAGTCAAACGCTCTACCGATTGAGCTAACCAGGCAGTTTACAAATACATAAAACACTAGAAGTAATATGATCGATTAATTCAATTGTTTTTCCTATAGAATTCATATTTTGCTACTTTAGAATCTTCCAGTTACATCTCACTATATATTGTTTGGAATGAAGCTCAATATCGTGCTACTGAGCTTTTCCTTAATCCTTTTTTGGTATGTGCACGTTCAGCCGTTAGGGTCACAAAACCGTGTTTGTGACATGTTTATGTCCGGCTGCAAAATTGTTTGTCATCCGAGCCTGTCTTCTCCATATGTATAGTGGGGTCTTTCATTCGTTAATTGTGAACTATGTATAGTACATATCATGCAAATAATTAGTTTGATGCCTCTTTACGCATCAACTCGTCCAACGAGACACCCCTGTGGTTCACCTGTGGCTTGTCATTTGTATTCGCATCATCATCATTAGAGAACAAGTCGGTGTTTGGCGTAGACCCACTATGCAATTCGTCATTCTTGGAGTGGTTGTTGTTCCAAGACATGATCAGGTTGGTGGTGTCGTTTCGCGATGCGGCTTTGGGCGAAGAGTGGTTGGTGAATGCAAATTGGTTGTTGGAAACAAGATCGTGGATTTCGTCATCTAATTCGGCGTAGTCACTGGAGTTGGCATTCAAAAACGTATCGATGTCATCCGAGTTCTGAGCACCTGTGAGAAATGGCGATGATGGCATATTGACCACGGTGGCTTTTTTATTATTCAATCTTCCCTCGGGCTTTTTGTTGTTGAAAGCCTTCATATCCGGCATGTTGGGATGCAAAAACTTGCCCTCTGGTTCACCTTCTTCATTAGGAGTCTTGGAATCCTTGGGAGTATTCTGGTCCTTAGGAGTAGGCTCGGTGAAGAGTGTACTGATCCATTCATTTGCTGGACTGGACTTAGCACTGCCCTGAGTAAATGACTTCTGAATCATTTTCTCAAAGCTGGCTATGTCCTCACCAGGAGAGAGATGCACTTCCGAGGGTGGACAGTTTTCCTTGTCCTCGCCATCGTCGTAGAGATTGATCACGCGTGTGTTAATCTTAGTGGCTATCATGGGCGGGGTCACACCCATTTGATCCTGTGGCAATGGATCGATGTCCGTCAACGGTCCACCGAAGTTGTTCAACTGGTTCAAAAACTCAGTGGGGTCATTGTAGTTGGGGGTGCGCTTGGAATATGACTCATTGTTGAACTGATTATTGCTCTGGTTGTTGTTTTGAATGACCTGGTTTATAGCCGAAGGAGTATGCGAAGGGGTGGCGAATTTGCCCCACTGTGGAACTGGAGAAGATGCGTATTGATTGGACTTTCGTAAGGCAATAGCAGACAAGCTATTGGATCTATCTCTATTAGGCTCTTGCTGTTCAGTATTGCCCTCGGTCGATTCTTCTCTGTTCTTGAGGTCCTTTTTGTACCGCTGTTGCTGTAAGTACTTCTTGACAACATTTTCTGGTCTATGAAAGCCCTTGTTTCTGAGGAACAAGTGACAGGCATTGCACAAGGGACCGTACATGCCTTCGTAATGCTTTTTGTCAAACTGTGTTGCTCTGTGGATAGCAAAGTAGTTGGGATGAAATCCAGTTTCAAAGTACCTCCAGGCTATCGAAGATGTAGTTGCACAATTGCTATTAACGCACACCAAGCCATGATTCTTTGGGAGCTTGGTATGAGGAATGGTGTGACATTTCTTGCTGTCCAAGTCCTCCAAATCAGGCAACGATTGGAAAGTATCATTCATCTTATTTGTTGTGATGGGGGTGATATTGCTATTAGTGGGAATCTCTTGAGTGTTGTAGGGTGGCTGTTGTGGAGTGTATGGAGAAGGCTCGTCGAAGTCACCATCTTCCTCTTCTTCGTCCTCGGGGATCTCTTGGTTCTCGCGGTACTCGGTGTCGTCTGTGCTGTCCGACATGGGCTCCTCGTTAATCGGAGACGAAATCATGTTGGGAGTTTGGTTCACCATGGATCTGGTGCGCATGGCCCGTTGAGGAGCGTCGTAGCGACGGTGCTTCTTCAACGGCTTGTCGATGATCTTGGCCAGCAAAAAGGGGGCCAGTTTGAACCGGTCCTGGACGCTTTTGGCATCATATTTGGAAGCCAAGTTGAGCTTGTCGTGGTTCATAATGTTATACATGGTCTGGCTGGGAATGTTGTTGAAAATAGGCAAGGACTTGGTTCTGGTTGCCTTGACAGCTGCTGCTGCTGACGAAGATGCTGCGGGAGCCGGCTGTACCGGTCTGGGTCTTTTTTGAGGGTAACCCATGGGCGAGTCACTAGTGCGTTTGTGCGGTTCCATTGGGCGAACTGGTTGCGGTGGCGCAGGCTGGGATGCCAAGGGGGCAGGAGAGGCCTCTGTGTTGCGCTCGATGGTGTGTAGTTTGAGGCGAATCTCGAGGGTCAATGACGAAGTGTTGGACTTGTCGCCAAAGAGGTAGCTGGCGGACAAATTCTGGCACACTCTGCCCGGAATGAGGTGCTGTTTGGACGAGGCCAACAACGCGGAGAGCTCGCCGTTGGCGACAAATGGCTCGTCGGGCTGCTCAGTGGTGTCCTTGTAGTACACCACGTAGTCCTCAGAATGCAACTTGAAGTTGTCAGGGGAGCTGCGGACGATCTGCTGCACACAGCTCTTCAAGTCGAAGGCACCCAAGGTGATTTCCTGGTCCTCGTTGGCCATGGGGATGTGGGCGATTTTGACGGCATACTGGTTCTTGGATCTGGACAAGAAGATGGTGGCGTTGTTGTTGAAGGAGTACAACACCTTTACTTGCATTCGCCGTGTTTCCTGGTCCGACATGCTGAGGAACAACCGGTGAGGTGAAGGGAAGAAGAACGCAGCGGAAGAAGATTTGTTTTGACGCCTGGATCACCGTACAGGATCATGACCACGCCAGGCTGCCAAACAGTGGCAGTGAAATGCAACACGTTAGTCACGTTGACGTGATTCAAAACAACGCGACGCGCCCCCGCGGGACGTGGCTGGCCTGTCGCTAGCGACGCCGCGGCAACGGTGACATCTGCCCAGTGATTGGTGGGAAGGCGATGCCCAGGGGGAGTGGAAACGATGACTCGGAGACGGGGATCCGCTTGTGGTGATAGGGGCGTGTGGGATTGCTGGAATTGGCTGGAGATGCGGTGGAATGGCTGAAGGTGCTAGCGGATGTTGTGGTTTGGGCATCGCGAGTGCGCTCGCTATTGTTAGCGAGGATGAAACGATCTGGGGAACGAGATAAGGGATAGAGTAGGAATGAAGGGTAAGGGTAGAGGAGATGGTGGAAGAGAAGGAGAAAAGAAATGGGTAGTATGAAGTTGTGGGAGATTTTGGGGTATGTAGTACCGAGTAACGGGGTCGAATGGGGAGATTTCGTGCTGTTTGGTGCTGTCATGACATCGCTATTGTAACCAACAGGGCCATCAGGTGGCAGCCATGGGCCGGAAAGAGCGGATCGGTTGCTAGGAAAGTGGATCATATGTTGCTGACGACAAGAGGAGAGAATTAGGAAGATTTTGGCGTCCATTTGGCTTCCGTTTGGGTCCATTTGGGGCACTTTCCTTCGTGGTCGGGGCCTCGTGTGCACTATAGTTGCAAATTGTAGGCGCTTGATGACAGGGTTGATCCTTGAAGAAATAGAGGGTATAGGGTGTAGAATAATGTTGTATGAGGTGAATATGGTGCTTAATGGAGTCTTTTGTGGGATGAATTGCTGTTCCTTGTGAAATAGAAGTGGTGGCGATGATAATTTGATGTTATCACAAATGCGATTGGCTGCTAAATTGGAAGACATTGATAATGGAGGTTAAGGGTAGACATTGGGGTTGGAATGTGTTACAGACTGGTTGCTTTAGGTGATGTGGTTGTTGTGATTGTCAATTTTGTTTTTTGGTTTGGGATAATTTGAAGTGGTGGCGGTAACCTGAAAATTGTGGCACTAACTGTGTAGACGGTTTTTGGTGTCCCTTTTGGTTCTGTCTGTTGAAGTAGCCGCATGATTGGACTTAAAGCTCAATTGGGATGACAAACGAGTAGTATTGTCTGCAATTGACATCTATCGGTCAATGGTGCTATTGCATCGATTTGTAACTAAAAGAGAGGAGCATACTTTGAGCGAGTGGTACAAATGTGAGAGGTGAAGAAAGTTATCTCACCTGTGAAAAATTGGCTATCTTGGATTCTGACATTGAAACTAATGCTCTTTCATTGCATCTTCCTGCTACATATGATGTAGGATTGTTACAAACCCTAATTTAATTGCCAAATTTTGGTGATTCGCTCCGATTCTATGTGAGTGCTCACTCTCTATCAACTTGAGGTTTACAGTAGATGAAAATTGTTACAGGCCCTGACCATGGCGAATTCCCAGAGTTTGTGAATCTCACAATCTACAGAGTATTTTCTTTGGAGTGTCATATTTGCAAATTTGACATTTCCTGGACTGGAGACCCCATGAACTTACATTTGAATTGGTCCTCGAGAACCGGGATTATTCAGACTTAATATGTATCTGTCAACGGTGCTTTCTACACCATATAATACTAATACTTATGGATCACCTCGTCGCAATAATAACATAACTCTTCCCATTTATTGTTTTCCCTAACGTAAATATGCTCCCTAGTATCTTCCCTCTCGATAATCCCACCATATATCCACCAAAACATCAATATCTTCCTCATTGCTAGGATTGGACTTTTATTCATCCCTAGCATTTCACCACCACTAATCTCCCGAGCACTTTAGCTTCGACTACATCCAGTATCATTCCTTTCATTTAATTATCTAATGTCATTCTAATTGTCATATTCTATTTACATGATTTGAATCGTGTATGTCCATGAGTCTTCACCCTTCGATTCCTCGGACTTGAATTTTCTCGGGTTCTTGACTCCTTCAATTTTGAAGCTCTTCTCCTTCATTTCACCCCTCTCCTCCATTTTTCACTCCTCTCCTCCATTTTTCACTCTCTCCTTCAAACACTCTCTCCTCAAAATTTCACACTTCTGCTTAACTCTTCTCTTCATTTTCACTCTCCTTCTCCTTTTCCTCTTCATCATATTAAAGCCCGATCAAGTCCTTGATTTCCTTCATGTTCTTCAGAGCCACCGCCCGGGCCCGTTCCGCCCCATCTCCGGCTATCTTGTCCAAGTACCCCAAGTCCTGCATCAACCGCTCGAACATGTGGCGTTTCTCCCGGAACTCCTCCACCACCACCTCGGTGACATGGTCCTTGAGCTGCTTGTGGTCCTGCACCCATTGCAAGTCCTTCACTGTTTCTTCCACTGTAGTGCGATTGATGCCCGCAACAATAGAGATCAAGTTCAGCACTCCAGGTCTTTTCTCTGGATCGTAATACACCGGTCCCTGGATGGAATCCGTAGTGGCCTTGCGCACTTTGCGCGCAATGGCCTCAGGACTCTCCGTGAGATAGATGGAGGAGTTTTGATCCGCATCCGATTTGGACATCTTCTTTGACGCGTTTCGCAAGGCCAAGATCTTGCGCAGAGGTGTCAACACCGTTGTGGGCAAGGGGAAGAACCCCTTGCCGACGGAATGGTTGAAGCTGGTGGCTATGGTGCGGCACAACTCCAAATGTTGCACCTGGTCGTCTCCCACGGGCACGTGGGAGGCCTTGTAGAGCAAGATATCTGCGGCTTGAAGCACGGGGTAACAGAGAAGTCCTGCCTTGGTGTTCTCCAATACCGCGTCCTGGTAGATGTTGCTGGCGTCAGATTGCTTTGCCTTCAGTTTCCATTGCGTCATGCGGTTCAACTGGCCCATACTGGTCAAACAGGTGAGAATCCAGCTCAATTCCGCGTGTTCTGCCACCGTAGACTGGTGATACAACACACACTGTTCAGGGTCCAACCCAGCGGCTACCATAGAGGCGATTGCCTCATATCGATGTTGTCTCAAGGTGTTGGCCTCGGTAGGAAGCGTAAGAGCATGCAAATCCGCCACTCCAAAGATGAACCGGGTATCTTGGGGACTGTTTTTGGTGAGATCTACCCAACTGCGAAGAGCCCCTAAGTAGTTGCCGAGATGGATTCTTCCTGTGGGTTGAATGAGCGAAAAAACGGTGGAATCGGGAGGGAGGGTGCCTGCGGTCTGGACGGACTTTGTGGCAAGGCGTCTGATGCTCCTTGTGGCGAGCGGCGTGATGTTGTTCATGAAGAATGAGAATGCGATGGTGAAATTTAATGATCAAGAGTGAGATGGTAGTAATAGTGCGATAGAAATAGAGAAATAGTAGTAGTGAGAAGGATGATAATGAGAAGAGGGAGGGAATGGAGGGAAGTCAAATGTGGGGGAGAGAGAGAGAATTGGATGTAATGATTGCGGGGCTAAATGGTTGGCCAGAATGTATAGAATTGCTCCTATAATGAGATGTGGTCCGACTGTTTAGTGGTGTAGTTGGTTTTTTCGCTGGAGTTTTCACGATAATTTGCTAATATGGACATCATTGAAATTGGGCTTGGGGTCTCCAAATTCATGTTGATCTGGTATGTTTAGTAGCTTCTGTTGTAATAACTCTGGACGCACTACATTGATTTGGAATATTCTACTTCCACTGAATGTGGTACTTGCACATTTCTGGAAATTTTGAAGCTAAATCTACAGATTTATCAACAAAATTTCCTGCCTGTTCCCCTCGGAATCAAAGATGACGCTACTTCTGGAGAATTTGGTACCCTCAATTCTTCTTGCCTCAAAATTCTTATTTCACATTCTACGATTGTTTTCGGAATTTCTCGATGTACTACGGATCTCTCTTATTCATCATCTAGAACCCTATGAATTTCACAGTACTTCAACAGAACTTTTCAGCTTCTTTCATTCAACATTGTCAATCCTGGTTTGTCCTTCAGCCCGCACTCTTCATATCATTATTATTTCTGTACTTTCCGTAGAATATTTCTTACCCTCTACTCTCTCCTGGGATCATTATTCGTATATTTCCTCATATGACAATCTTAGCCCATTGTCTGACGTTTCTTAAGTATTCTTCATAGATTGTTAATTCATATTCTGATTATTGGGCTCGCTTTGCACGATCTATCCCCTTTTCTTGGATTCGAAGAGGCATAGAACGTTGTGGCCGACAATTGTCTCACTTCATTATTTCAGTATATCACCACCTAAATATTTCAATTGGCACTGTGCGACATAACTTGTGTCTCATTATCATTCGTATATCTAACTATTTTGCTAACTATTAATGCAGCTCAAATGCACATTTTTCATCCAATTTCTGAGCTCTTTCTAAAATGATCATAATAAGGTAAAGTATCATTTTTGTTAAGCACATTCTAAAATGGTGAATTGTGATAAATTAATAGAGGCTGTTTTCCATGAATAAATAGTTCTTCAACGCTAAGATGTAAATGTTGTTGTAGTAAGCAGAATTCGGAGTTCATCGACCAACAACAATACTTGCAACTCTAGCATTACCACTTTGGAAACTACAAGCTTGCCATTTGGAACAAATTTACCACTTTGGAACAGCACGTGTTCCACATATCGTGGCCTGGAAAAGGATAAGTCAAACACAAGATTCAGTACAATAATCGAGTCTAGTTGTCTGGCGAGATCAAGAATTTTGGGGCACTTATCCCTAGAGAAAGGGCATCATTTCCAATAGATGTAGTAGAATACTACTCTCTGAAACTAGTTCTCATATTCCTTGGTATTCTCCTTTATCCGTATCCGGGACCTCCTTCTTATACTCCACTCTCCATTCTCTCAACTGTCCAATTCTCCAATTCTCCTCTCACCATTCTCTCTTTCTCTCTCTCCTACATTTCGCCAGATTATATTATTAGATATGGTACACTCACTAGCTCTTCTCCGGCGACTCCTTGCCCTCGTTCTTGTCGTCCTCCACCTTGAACCCGCCCACCACGTTGGTGATGTCGACGCCGCTCTTGGTCAATCTCCGCTCGAGCTTGCTTCTCTGCAACTCCCTCCATCTGTTCAACTTCGAATACTCATGCAACTTGAACCCAAACACCTTGGGCACGTAGGTCTCCTTGGAGTGGATGGGGATGGCCTGGGGGAAGTTCTGGAAGAACATCGCTGGAAACGACGTGCCAAAGTACGCTCCATCTACCACCAGATGGCGTCCCGATTTCGGGTTGAACAAGTCCTCACATTTGGCACAATAGAGCTTGACCGATGCCAGCCGCGGCTGGTCGTTCAACCCAATGGGTAGAAGCGGATGAAGCTGACAATGGACCCGCGGACAGTATCCAAAGTCTCCATTACGGTATTTCTCGAACATCTTGTTCAAACCTCTCGAAGTCAAGATATAACGGGCATGGATCAAGCCGTAGAGAATGCGGGCATTGTGTTCGAGTGCATCCCGGTGTTCTTCGGGCTGCAGCTCGATGTCCACGAGATCGGTGATGATATCGATGAGAGTGGGCAATTTGCTCACTTCCTGGTTCAAACCCGTCAAATTGAACCGGTCTCGGATGTATTCGTCGTCGATGTCACAGAAGTACTCGTTTCCCTTGATTCCAAGGAAGAGATCGATCCAGTACTCCGTGAAGTCCGACGACAGGTCGGTGACGTACTCCTCGTTGGCCATGGCAGGCACAGGGAGACACGGAGTTGGGGGGCGAATCGGGCGTTCTGAAAACGCAGGTGTTGATGCTGGCACAGGTATGTCCCAATGGAAGAGGTTTCTCGAACGCTGTCAGTGCTCAGGGGGCGGTTTCGGCCAGCTCTGGTGTTTTCTCACTAGTTGGTGATGTAATGAGTTTTTCGAGATACACGAAATTCGCAAATTCGCGAACACTACCTTTGAAATAGGCAGCTACTACATTTCTTCTCGGCCTTTTGCTCCCACGCCGCTATTCCAGGCGTTTCTGCTAGCGTTACCTCCTCCGCCTGCTCCTGTCTGTCTGCAGCGTCACTTTTGCTGTCTGTTCCCGAAATCCCGGTCCGTCTGCGTGTGTTTTCACCATGCGGTTCGTGAAACTACCTTCCGTGCTACATGGGGGCCAAATCCACTCTGTGGCCGTCAATTGCGACAATTCGCGTGTTGCCACCGCCGGAAAAGACGGGATGGTGCTGGTGTGGCTGTTAACGGCGTTCCAGAACGCTGTCACGGCCTCTCCCTCCCAGAAAGACTCCATTGTCCAAATCGTCCCGTTGGAGTCCCATTCCCATCATCTGCTGCTAGTTGCCATCGTCCGCTGGTCGCCGGTGGATCCTGCCCAGTACATTTCGGCAGATAGCGACGGAAATGTGTTTTTAGGGGCCAAAAAACTCTATCCTTTCCCCAACAGAGACCCCGCGCTAGTGAGCGCAGTTATCGACCTTTCGTGGTCCAAAGACGGCCGTTTGATAGCCTGGAGTACTGCCGATGGCAAGACCTTGGTGGTGGATATCACCCGCCACACTTTCCAGGAATTATCGGAACTTCAAAGGTTGCAACAGCCTATTATCCAAAGAAGCGTTCTGTTCGACCCCACCAACAATTACCTCATCACCCTCGGTGACGACACCTTGATCTACCTCTACCAATACGTCTACGAGGATAACGACTACCAGTTCCGTCTCATCAACAAGATTTCCCGGCTCTTCAACAAGAACCCTCTCAGTGTCCACTACAAACGCATCTCGTGGTCACCAGACGGCGAATTGGTGTCGATTCCCACAGCAAACAAGAACCAGACGGCATTAATTTCGCTCATTTCCCGCTCCAAAAACTGGCAGAACCGTATCAGCTTGGTAGGCCATGGTTTGACATGTGAAGCCGTTCAATTCAACCCCCGTATATTCCGGAGCTCTGAAACCGACAACGACAACATCTTCAACGTGCTTGCCACCGCAGGTTCCGACCGCACGTTGGCAGTGTGGAACTCGTCCAAGGACACCCCGATTTTCTTAATGAAAGAAATCCTCGATGCTTCCATTACCGATTTGTGTTGGGATAATACCGGTTCTACCCTTATTTTCGGTGCTTTGGACGGCAATATGGGGATTATCATGTTCGATCCTAACGAACTAGGCTATGTGGCTCCTCCTGACGTGGTGGCAGAACTCACCAAGTTCGAAAAGGATTTCTTGAAGCCTTTGAACTTCAAATACGATTCCGACCTTCCTGCCAATAAAAAAGCCACTGCTCTACAAATAGAGTTGATGTCCCAGAAAGCCGCCACAGACATGTCTGCACCCGTGAAAAGCGAAGACAAGGACGCACCCAAAGACACGAAAAAGATCGAGCCTACAGTTAAAAGCGAAACCGCTCAAAAGGGCGAGATTGTTCCTGAAATTATCCCAATTCCTGACCTTGGAAGCACAGAAATCCAGGAAATAGATGACGATATTCTACAGTCTGCCATGAATGACAGACAGGCCAGACAAGGCAAAAAAGTCACTAGCGAGAGTGCAAGTGAAAAGAACGAGAAGAATGAGAACAATAAGAAGGCAGACAAAGTTGAAAAACAGAAGGTAACCACTAAAAACGGGAAGAAAAGAATTCAACCATTGTTGATATCCAATTCCAATGGTGCCAAAAATGAAATCAAGCCGGAAAGTTCAAATGGTTCCAAGGCCCCAACTGCTTCTGGTTCGACTAGGTCGTTGATGGAATTTGATAGGCCCTCATATTCGGTATCAGAAACATTTTACAAAGACAACAAGAGATTGAGATCACAGGATGAAGGTGGTGTGACCACCTACAAAAAATTAAAGAGAGAGTTAGAACCAGTCAAATTTATTGGCTCTGCCATTTTAAATCCAAACACTTCCTTCGCCAAGGTGAGACTTGCCATCCCAAAGCTCAGGTTGAATTTTCAGTTACAAAGCAAGTCTGATGCAGAAACGTTTGTGCTTGACATCAAAAACGGGTCCGGAAACGAGACCAAGCCAACCAGAATCACATATTTTAAGAAAGACAAGCAAGTTTGGTGTGATTTTATTCCCCGGTGTGTCCACTTGGCCGCAGAAGGCACCCTTTTCTGGGCAATCAGCACCTCCGATGGCCAAATTCTTACCTATTCGCATACTTCAGGCAAGCGTCTTCTTCCTCCGATTGTGCTTGGGTCGCCAATTTCATTTCTTGAGAGCCACACCAATTTCTTGATGGCTGTGACTTCAATTGGAGAGCTCTTTGTGTGGAACTTGGACCATAAGAAGATCGAATTGACGGCCAACTTGGCTCCTCTCTTGGAGCTTTCTCACAAATATCAAGAGGATGGCTTGTCGAAGTCGGACAATATCACCATGTGTGCCATTACCTCCTCGGGAATTCCTTTAGTCACCTTGTCCAACGGGTCTGGTTATCTCTACAACAAGGAATTGGGCACCTGGCAGACCATTACCGAGTCATGGTGGTCTTTTGGGTCTCATTTCTGGGATAGCAGTGAAGAAAACTCCAAGTCTTCCTCGTCAGTATTTGGAGAAGAAACCTCAATTATCGAGCTTTTGGAGCATAAGACCAACGAGGAAATCATTCGCAAGACCCGTACGGGCCGAGGCAAGTACTTCAACAAGATTTCCAAGAACATGATCATGAAGGAAGGGTTTGAAAACTTGGAGAACACCATTTCCGTCAGTCACTTGGAAAACAAGATCTTGTGTTGCGAGCTTTTGGGGGAGAACAAGGACTTCCACAAGCATTTCATCACCTACGTCAAGCGCATTTGTGAGTTGGGATTTAAGGCCAAATTATTCGAGGTGTGCAACCACTTGTTGGGACCTCAAAATGAAGATGAAGAAAACGGTTCTTCTGAAACTGATCTCCAGTGGGATTCTCTGGTTTGCGGGATCAAGAAGCACGACCTATTGAAGGAAGTGATTTTGGCATGTGCCCAGAACAGAGATGCCCAGAGAGTGTTGATCCACTTCGGTAACAAAATCGGTTTGGTCGATGGGTTAGGCTGAGCTTGTAGTATTTCTATGTACATGTATTATTAGTTAAAGTTTGAACGTATTGGTATCCAACCTTCGTATTGGAGTCTTTGTTCTTGTTAAAGGTTGAACGTATTGGTATTATCCCAACCTGTTAAAGTTTGAACTTATTGAAATTATTCAATTTCGTTCTTGTCAGAATGAACGTATTGGAATATTCTTTGTTCTTCTTAAAGTTTGAACGTATTGGAATTATCCCATCCCTTGTTCTTCAACAAACCCAGTACTGGTCCTTGTTCATCGGTGGCCCGGAGTTTGGGCCCCGCCACGTAATCGACGTAGCCATCTGGACCGCATACTATGGTCAATGCTGAAGGTTTTTTTGGCAATTGAGAAGTGGCCATTGCCTGCTGAAGAGCGTTTTCGTATCTAATATATGAGGAGGATTCGTCACCAGAGGAGTCAGATCCCTTTGAATCTTCCTCAAGCACACTCATTCTCAATTTCAACGCCTCTTCTGGGGTTAATTGGCTGGTTTCTATTCTCATAGGACTCAAATATTCGCTAGGATTGGCTTTCTGAACGTCCTTCACTGACAACTGCGTCTTGGGCTCGTTATCGTAATGGTGGACGAACTTGACCCGGTCTAGCTTCTCCAAGAAGAACATGAATCTTTCCAATGGCTTCAATTCACCTGGTTTCTGTGCCGAATAATGTACTGTAACAAACCCCTGGTAAGGGTTTCTCGAGAGCAACACCTGCAAAATGGGAGCAATTCCAGTTCCCGCAGCATAGAAGGTCAAATTGTCCACATCTGGTAACTTGTTAACTGCCTTGATTCTCTGGTAGAAATTTTCAGGCTCAACTTTGGAAGGTAAATCCCGGAAAATCGGACGCTGGTGGAACTGTTTTAGTGGATGGTACGGGAACCTGTACTCCACGTGGGGCCCTCTCAATTCAATTTCTTCGCCTACCTTCTTGCTGGTGATATATCTCGACACTTCTCCATCATGGTACTTTTTAATGTAGAGACACATTACGCCCTGTTTGTCGTAGTCTTCGCCGTCGTTGTTGACCACCCGCAAAAGAGGCTTCTTTTCGCCCGATCTGGTGTACTCAGACTTCATGAAATACAACGGCAACGGGGTGTAAGCTCTTACCACCATAATATCTGGTTGTTTCACATCTACGGACCAGATGCGGTCCCCGTTCCAAATCGACTTCTTTTCGTAGTTGGCATTGTAGGAATACTGCCAATGGTTGTGTTTGGGATGAATTTCGATCAAGTAGTGGTCGTCATCGATGTCTTCCTTGTGGGTTATGACAAACTTGTGGAAGCCATTTGAATCCAAGAGCTCGTTGGAATTTGCTCCACTTTCGGGCGCGTAGAACCACACCTTGACTGTATAGGCACCCCACACCGCTACTATGACAGTAATGATCTTGGGAAGGTACCTGGTCCACCTTCCTATGGTCTTGGGCTTCTTGGCAGAACTATTGAATTTATCCTGGTTGGGCAACCCAGGAAACTCGTAAGAAAGTCTCTCATGCTTGATCTTAGGAATATACGGCTTGTTGGAGTGTTTCATGAGCTTTTCCACCCCTGTTCCCTGCATTGGGGCCGGGGCAGAGGGTGAAGTAGTGGACTTGAATTTGAACTCACTAACATCCTTTTCTTCGTGTTTCGAGAGCTCTTTTTTTGGGGACTTGTTGTTTTTTGAGTTGAAACGAAGACCCTGGCACTGTCTGAATGGACGGATAGTTCGTATCGCCCCTGGTGGGGTCAGAAGAAGCCTAAGCATGGGTGAAGGTGAATCTGGTCGCGTGATTCAGATCAAGTGAGGAGGGAGTCACGTGAGGAGGGAGGAAGAGGGAAATGGAAGATAGGGCCCTAGGGGCGTAAGAATATAGAGCAGTGAAAAGGTACTGCTTGGGGCATTAGAGTCTTCTAGGGTTTCTGATAAAATCAGGGAGGTTTAGGGAGCAAAATGGAATGGCAACTGAATTTCTGGTGATACCATGAGAGAAGAACGTAATTGGATTGATCCCGGAGCATAGAGCTATGGATAGTGAGCATAGAGCTATGGATAGCGACCATAGCGACTCTAAAGGCCACGTTAGTTTCCCTAATGCCCTATTGCCCAATTTTTCACGCAGTGATGCATTGAATATGGCGAAGTTACACCTAACAATGACTGCAGAAATTCGAAACGGGGCTCTTTCAAGCCAAAATTAACGCCATAGACTACTATAGCCGTACTCCACCTCTTCCAATGTTAATACTCTCTCCTAGAACCCTGGATCCTAATTTTTCACCCTCTTTTCTCTCTCCCCAAGCCCCACAAAAGACAATACAAAAGAGCCTCCCAGGACCTCAACCAACACCACCATTTCATTTCATTCTATTCCATTCCCATTCATTCCCTCCATGAGCCTCAATCCCACCCATATCTCCCTTCCATTCCCCCTCCATTCCCTCTCCCACCTCTCTCCAACCTCTTTATCATCGCACTAATCAATCTTACATAATCCATCCACTTCATCATGGTTACTCTTATTCACACCATCAACGCCCACCTCGACAAGGCATGGAGTGTGAATTCCCATCCCTCCCTTCCACTCCTTGTGACCGCCTCCACCGATAAGACCTCCAAAATCTACAAATTGTCCGCAGTTCTGGGGTTTCCCCAGGTCGCTGTTCTTGAAGACACCCACAAGAGATCTGTCCGTTCAGTTGCGTTCAAGCCTCCTTTAGGGGGAGATACTGCACCCGAGGGCTTCTTGGACCTTCCAGCATTGGCCGCAGGATCATTTGATTCCACCATTTCCATCTGGGGAATCGATGAACCGGGCCAAGATTATGATGATGAAGAATTGGTGGAACGGCAACTGGAACTCTTTACCAGCTCGGAAACCGAGTGGAATTTGATGGCCATCATCGAGGGCCACGAAAACGAAATCAAGGCTGTGGAATGGAACCACTCCGGCAACTTGCTTGCCTCGTGTTCTCGAGACAAGACGGTCTGGATATGGGAGACCGATCCCGAGACTTTGGAGGAATTCGAGTGTATCTCGGTGTTGAACGACCACCAGCACGATGTAAAACACGTTGCATGGCATCCCAACCGCAATCTTTTGGCTAGTTCGTCCTATGACGATACTATTCGTCTCTACAGTCAGGACCCTCATGATGACGATTGGACCTGTGTGGGGGTCCTCAATGGCCACGACGGCAGTGTTTGGTGCTCCAAGTTCGAGGACTATACCAGTCCTACTGCAATTAATGGCCGTACCCGCTTGGTTTCTGCCAGTGACGATTTAACAGTGAGAATATGGAGTTCTATCTCTAACGACAACGAAGAACCCCAACTGGGCTCCACTTTGCCCAGTTCTATTCGCCATGACTCGGAAATGGTGTGGGAGCTCGATACCATTCTTCCAACTGTCCACAAATATCCAGTTTATTCCGTGGCATGGTCTAAAAGGTCGGGAAAAATCGCCAGTGTGGGTTCCGACGGTAAAATCGCCATCTACAAGGAGACTGAGGGCAAATGGGCAGTGGAGAGTGTACATGAGTCATCCCATGGCGTCCATGAAATTAACTGTGTGATTTGGGCTAATTTAGACAATAATAAAGAGGTGTTGGTGACGGCAGGAGACGATGGCCGGATTAATGTGTGGGATCCCGACCACTAAGACCATAGATATAGACATAATGGCGATCCACTAATGAAATTGATGTACATGTGCAATCGTTGTGAGAATATTTGGGTCAGATAAATTATCTTAATTTAATGAGAATTCGGTAAATTAACGTGAAAATCCAATAGTTCAAGGTAGAGTGAAATAAGTGGTCTAGTATGACCAGGATATCTCCTCTGACATGATTTCCATTGTAATATGATCAGATTCTCCTCCTCTTCTTGCACAGAATACCGAAGTGTAACGACTTTACTCTTTCAATAAATATTAAAATAAATATTCTAGTATCAATCAGGCCCCTTCTTAAACTGCACTTCCACTACCTATTTATCCATTATTCACTCGCCTAAAAGTCCTCACATATTTCCCAAGCCCACATCGGCCCGGTTATACATTCTTATAGAATTCTATGTTGAAAACACATGTTCCATGGACCTGTCCAGCCAGTTCCAATCAAATGCACGCCAAAGGTTGTGCCTATTCCGCATCTAACAACCCAGGTCCTAAAATATCACTCCCACCAAAATTATGAATGTCATCACCCCAAGCAAAATCACCAAACAACACAACATGCGGCCCCCAGAACGACGCTGGTATCTCTCGGCCTTGCGCAATTCGCTAGAAGCATTCCTAACATGGTTGTCGTAGTTGAACAAATTGTTTTCTATGCTGTCGATCTGAAACTGCTGCTCGTTGATGATCAGAGACAAGTTGTCGAAGATGTCGTTGATTTCCTGGGTATCTTGGTGGATCCGCTGTATTTCCCGCTCTCTTTCCTGGATAAGCAAGGTCTGCTGCTCTAGCTCTTCGGCATTTACCGGCTCGTACGTGATTTGGACCTGTTGCTGTTGTTGTTGGAGACCGCCATTTCCGAGAGGTATGGATGGCGCCTCGGCATCCGGTACCACGGCAATATTCAACGAGCCAAACCATCTCTGGCAGCTCTTGAAGTTGTTCAAGCTGTCTTTCGTCATTTTGATGAGAATGGTCTCTTTCTGCTTGAAGAAGTGCAACACCTCGACATCCTCATGCTCGGTTTCTGCCTGAACAACGAAGGAATTCAAGGCTTTGATGGTGGTATTGAGGTTCTTGAAGCTCTCGGTGATCTTGGAGAAGCTTTGATTGACATTTTCTAACGCCTTGGTAGATCCTGGATCGGTTTCTAATTGCCCTACTGCTTCTTTAGCAGCCACCAAGAGGGTCAGATTTATGTGAATAAGTTGGTTATCGATGGATTTTGAGACGGAATCGAACTCGGGATGGTCCTTATACCGGTTTGATGATGTTGTAGTGGTCCTTTCGAGGTCCTCTCCGAAGTTATTGAAAGACATGTTGTGCAGGGGTAGATGGTGGCAATTAGGGTTATATATAGGTCACGTGAGAGATAGGATAAGAAGGGAAGAGAAAGGAGGTAAAGAAGGGGACGGAATGGAAGGGGATAAAGGGGAAATATGAAGAGGCGGGGAGGGGAGTGAAATAATTGTGTTATTTACGAAATGGTGATATCTGTGAAATTTAAGACGATTCGGTAAAAATGAGAAACCTCAATCTAGAGTATTATGCGAAGTAGGTAGGGCAACGAATACGGAGGGTTCCGAATACGGAGGGTATTGTGCCAAAATTGAAGTAATGACAGTTATCGTCGGGGAATACATAAGTTCTACCTATTACGGGGGTAATGCAGACCTGTAAAGACTCCGCTAACTTACCGAATGTTTTTTTAAATATATTGTAAACATGTAGCTATTTAATTAAATTACAGTCTCAATTGAATTTTTTCAAACATGGAAATAGACATATAAGTATAGATGCTTTCAGAAAACACCGAATGTTCTTTCGAATTTAGAAATTAGATAGAATAATGCATTGCATATCATCTCATATATCTGTTTCCTTTTGGAAACGAGCAGTAATCTCATAGACAACCCTTTCGGAATTGAACTGACAATAATGGGATGGCATACTTGGAATCGACCAAATTCAAGACACTCATAAATCATTACTGTATAAAACTTGGTATAAAGCTAAACGTGAAAATCGAATTCTTCTACAAAATGAATAATCAATAAATTTCTCCTTTTGTCAATATTCATCTACTTCTGTCTAATATACTTATTAATCGACGTCTATCTAAACTTCTTGTTCACTGATGAACTTCTCGCAGTCCAACGCGGCCATGCATCCCGTTCCCGCAGAGGTGATGGCCTGTCTATATCTCTTGTCCTGGACGTCTCCGGCAGCAAACACACCGGGAATCGAAGTCTCGGCGGTGCCGGGAACAGTGAGGATGTAGCCCTGGTCGTCGGTTTTCAAGTACTTCTCAAACACCTTGGTGGCGGGAATGTGACCAATGGCGTAGAACAAACCGTTCACAGGCAAGTCGGAAGTCTCCTTGGTCTTGTTGTTGTACACAGACAACGCGTTCAACAATTTGCCGTCACCCTTGGCCTCCTTGGCCTCGGTGTTCCAGAGAATCTCCAACTTGTCGTTGGCCTTGGCCCGTTTCTGCATGATGGTGGAAGCCCGCAACTGGTCTCTTCTCACCAACAAGTACACCTTGGAGGCGTACTTGGTGAGGAAAAGGGCCTCTTCACAGGCCGAGTCGCCTCCACCGACCACGGCCAAGGGCTTGTTTCTGAAAATGGGCACGGCTCCGTCACAAACAGCACAGGCAGAGATTCCCTGTTGCCAGTAGGTGTCTTCACCAGGGAGGTGCATTCTCTTGGCCGAGGCTCCGGTGGCAAGAATCACGGCGTCGGTGGTGATGGGCTCGGCGTCCTCGTTCCATTCGGTCCACAACTTGAAAGGTCTTTGGCTGAAGTCCACCTTGGAAATGGTCTCAGTGATGATTTCAGTACCGAAACGGAGCGACTGCTCCTTCATCTGTTCCATCAACGTGGTACCGTTGATTCCCTGGGGGAAACCAGGGAAGTTCTCGATGTCGGTAGTGGTGGTCAATTGGCCTCCGGCAGCAATGCCGTTGGCCAACATTCCTTCGTACAAGGTGGGCTTGATTTCTGCTCTGGCCAAGTAGATGGCGGCAGTGTGGGCGGCGGGGCCGGAACCGACGATAGTGACTTGGTGATGGACCATTCTGGCGAATATGCGGGATCTGGGGAAAGACGTTGTGGTGGAGGTGGAAAGGGAGGCAAGTGATGGAAGAAAAAACCGCTGCAACATGGAAATTTTTCCCTTATATACTCAGGTGAAATATGGCGTTCGCGAGGTGCTTATTAAATGAGCGATCTAGACTGTCAAGGCAAATGTCAGAGTGCGGCCTCGGGACCAGAGAAGGGAAAAGAAGACGGGAAAAGACGGAAGGAAAACTCGGACGATGGCGGGGTTTGGGGCTCGGGAGAAGCAGGAAGAGGATGTGGGGGTGTGGGCGGCTACGGCTGGGGGATTTGGCAGGGGATGGAGACGGTTGCGGTGCCATAAACTGCTGAGGTGGACCGAGGTTCTGCGCACGTGATCCGATAAGGTGCTGAATAATGAGATGGCACCACAGTGTCGCACGTGACGGTCTGGACTTGCAGACTCCGATACGGAGACAGAAAATGAGGGGGGGTCATTGCATCGATAGCGATGTTATTAATCGAGATGATATGAATACAGATTAACTTAGTAGAGGTGGTATTATTCTCGAGGAGTGATTGACGATTCTGGACTGATTCGACGATTCTACAATGATTCGATTCTCAATTTTTCTATCACTTAGTGACCAAATGCGATGGTCGCGGCTGAAATTTCGCATCCATAGTGAGTAATCAGATCCTCGAGGTGTATTTGAATCCACAGTGAGTAAGCAGAATTAAACAGAATCGATCATTTCCGTGGGTAATCAGGTTCTATCGTGAATGACAACTAGGATATATGAGTGATTGTACTTCTAATGCTGTGAATGATAAATATAATTAAACTCCAATCTCGCAATCAAAGTGCCTGGGAAAATATGTTGGCGGTCCCCGAAAACTTATATACAGGAAAATGATATCACGTGTCTCAGGTACTAGGGTCGGGGTTCTCTGATAGATAATTGATTGAAGCCTACCATCGTAAGTATGTAAAGACTAATAAAGCTACGATTTCTATACTCTGAATCTCTTAGAGCAGAAGGGAAAATAGACGACCGGGAGATCTCTACTTATAGTCGATCTCTCCTCGTTATAATATCCGCTTAGGGAATCGTCCAAAAACCTTTTAACCAATAGCATCAGACCGGCTAGCTGTAAAAATACAGCAACCTCCATCCCATCCATGGGCAATATTGACAACCGTCTATATTTAATGATTAGACAACAGAACCTTAAAAGTCCTGTCTCCAGGTAGCCCACGACTTCCTATTTGGGCATAGTAAGTAGTGGAAATACCGACAGGATATCGGTTCCGCCAACAAAATATGTCACAATTCTTAATCAAAAGACTAATATTGGCAGTAGACTTCACTCTACTTCCACTACAATATAGCAGGCCTACTGTAGTTTCTCAAATGCAATGGAACATGCTTGGATCCGCAATTTGGACCCTACCGTCGATACGGAGTTTGAATTTGCTCAAGGTTATCTGATCGTTTTTCCTTATTTTCTGGCCTAGACCGAGAATCAAAGTCCGCGATTCCACGCATTATGTGTAATCTCGCCCGATGTTTAGTCAGAATCGGCAATCGAGAACGGCTTCGGTATTTCCGTCTTTTGACATGATAGCTGCGTTAGTTATGGGCTGCATATCCGTTGTGGCGATAAGAATGGAATCTCATGGGGTAAGGACTAAGTGTAGCACATCTACAATTTTCACTGAACTACTCTCACAATATATTTTAATATATATTTATTATTCTGCACAATTCTCTATTATAATTTTCTTCTGTACTGCTCTTGATTGTACACATTTACCTGCATACTCTTACCTTTAGACTCTTACCATTACGTATTTAGGCATTTTAGCTATTCTCACCGTTCTAGTGAAAACATTTTCTTATGAAAGATGCTAGTAATTTCTGTAAATTTCCAATGCTAGTACTGTAAATGAGGCAGTTGCATGTCTGGGACCATCTCCGAACGGTTTAACTGCGTCTTGCTTCATCACTGTCTCTTGGCCTCGGTTGTCTGGACTATCCATTCCAAAGTATCCACACTTGACCTAACCCAATAATCATAGCTATTGGCCGTAGAATCAGCTAATTAAACCGTTCGCCTACATCTCCCATTAAATCCGTAAAATAGTTCTATTGAATTAGTGCTCTGGCGTCCCAGATTCGAGCTCTTCTTGCTCAATGCCGTTTCCTTTCTCTCCAATTGCCCCCTTTCCCGGTCAGTCTCTATCAAAACTCCTGAACTCCGATATTTCAGCTCAAAAAAAACTGGCTCCGGTGGATAAACCTCTCTCACAGAAGGATAAACCTCCTCACGGAAGAATAAATTTCCGTGCTACCTGGCTCTTCTGGAACGCAGGATTCAATAACACATTGCTCAAAAACCACTGGAGGCCCCGTCGACGCTCCTCCATCCACCGCAGCGACATGGTGAGCCGCTCGAGACTGAACGAGTCCTTTGGAGGAAGTTCAGGAATGTTGTACCTCACCGAGCTGAATTCCTGTCGAAGCTGCTCTTGAAACTTCTCGATGTCCAGATACCGCTTGTACAAGTTGATTGAGGTGTATTCCGAGTCGTCCAAGATGATTTTGATGGACCACACTGTGAAAGACGGGCCAGACTGCCCTTCTACCACATGGTAGTCTCCCACCATGACGTCGGTGATGTGCGATGCAGGATGCGATTGGGAGGGTTCCTCATCATTGAAGAGCTCGATGGGAACAGGAAGAACGCGGTTCAATTGGGTCAAGGTATCTCGCCTAGCCATGGTGACGATAAGGAGTGACGGTGTGGAGAGATCACTCTTGTAGTGGTCACGTGTGGAGCTCATCAAATGATTGGTGTCACGTGTACTATATCACATGATAAACTATCTCTCTTACCTACCACACCCTGCTTCTACCATGGACCCCATCAAGAACAAGTACACCTACTTCCAGCGGCTCCGGCACCAGTGGCAGGCCCGCAGGGATATCCCCTTCCGCAAGAAATTCTTTGTCGGCTATGACTTGCACGGAAACACCTATTGGGAGTTCACCATCGACGGCAACATGCACCGGTTGAGGAGGAAAATGGAGCCTCTCAAGACCTTGCTCTTCCAGGCCGATTACTTCACCACCGTGCCTCCTCAGTGGTTGCAGTGGTTGCGGCGAACTCGCAACATTCCACCTTCTTTGGAGGAGTTGATCAACGATCAGGTGCGGCAACAGAAGATGAAGGTGTTGGCCCATAATGCCGACGAAAAGTGGGCATTGGAGAAGATGCGGTTGGAGTCTGAGCAGAAGATGAAGTTGCAGACCGAGCTCGACCGGGTGAAGCAGGAAAATGAGGCCTTTGCTAAGAAAAATGTCGAGCAAGAACCACCATCAGAAGAGGCACCAGAAAAGTCTGAAGAAGCCCAAGAAATCGATCCATGGAAACAGGCCAACGAATCGAGCGACCAGGATCCCATACAGGTTGCCCTGATGAAGCCCCGCCAATGATATCTGTAAATAGTGACGATCCCATGCATATCCATCCATATGGTTCCGAGTAGAGAACAGGTGTGTCATTTCGTATTCATCATTCTAGATGGCTCCGAGAAGTTGCTAATAAGAGCTGCTCAATCTGTTGAAACTATCTCTGTGTATTTGCCCTGGCTTTGTATCCAATACTTCTCCTCTTTTATTCAACCTCATCGAAACTAGGCTTAAGAATGGAGTTGAAGTGAGATGGAGTCTCTCTTCTCGCCAACTTCTTTTCCACCAACTGCACCAATTGGTCACTGTAGGATTCTAATAATTGTCTGGTCAATTCAGACGAATTCTGTGCTGCTGGCTTAATGGTATGCTTCACATCGTCCTTGATTAGAGCCTTGTCTTCAGGTCTTGTTGAAATTTCGACTCTTTTTGATTTGTTCTGGAGTACCGGTTCTTGTTCACTCAACCTGAATTTTAGAATGCCCTCGTTCGATTCCAGGTCAATATCAAGCAATTTCAGCATGGCAACAAGTTTTGCCTGGATAATTGCCCTTTCTTTGCTCTGAAGTTTCTTTGATTCTCTAGAAAGGACATTTTCAACTGTGTTCAAATCATTCAATATCCTTTCTGAAGCATTGAGTTCAAAAACTGGCCGTTCTTTGGTCGGAGATTGACTTCCTTCCAATAACACATGTGGTCTTCTGGTCCCGAAATCCATCAGGCTCCGCTTAGAAAGTGGTCTTGTTGGTGATAACGGTCTTGTGGGCAGTAAATCAAGTCTTGGTCGAGGAGATTTGGTTGGCAGTAACGTGGGTTTTGCCAATGGTATTCCTCTAACTGGACTTCCAGGACGCTTGGGCGATCCCCCATCTATGGATTTCCGAGATTCGATTCTTCTTAACGTTGCAGAGGTTAGTCCTGGAGAACAACTTGGAGCAGCTTTGTCTTCTTCGCATTCTAGCCTTGTGGGTGTTTTCAAATCGGTGGGTTTGCTTATCTGTTCAGTTGGCTTTGCTTTGGGAACTGTAGGTAATATTTTTCTCGTTACCTTGGTGTACATTGGAACAATCTCTTCTTCTTTGCTTTCACGGGGTTGAGGAACTTCATTCACAATTTCAGATTGAGGTCCTTCTTGTAACTTCCATTTGAACAAGCATCCTTCAGTACCAATTGAAATCAATTTGTTCTCACCAGTAACTAGAAGCGATAAAATGCTGTCCAGATGACCCCACGTTATGCTAAGTGATTTTCCTGTTGAATAAACAAACGTACGAAGCGATTTGTCTGATGAAGAAACACAAATGGTGCTTTTGAAAACAACAAACTCTTCTACCAATAGGGCTTCGTTGGTCTTGTCATTAATAAGCTTGAATGTTTTCTTTAAGTTATGTGAATCACTAATTTTATAGACCGACATGAGCTTGTCATTTGTTGAAACAATCAATTCGTCTTCAACTATTCTCATTACTAATGGAGTTGACTTCGTCGTTATAAGTTTCTCTTGGATTATGGTCAATACATCGTTTGAAATTTCAAATTTATGAATTGATAAAGTTCGATCTGTGGAGGAAACATAAACTCGGCCATTGTGGTATTCAATTTGTAATAAGTTTCCATTGTGAAGAGGAATGGTTTGAAGAATTTCAAATTTAGGTTCATCTTCTTTGGAATAGAAAAATTGAATCATCCTATCCCGTGAAATGCTTGCCACTATTTGATATCCATGAATCTTGAAATATATAATGTCATTGATGGTTGAAGAATGGGCTTTCGTTTGGAAGTAAACTTCATGGTTTTCTGTAGCACTATTTATGGAGATATGGCCATGCTTGTCACCACATATGACGAGTTCAGGTGTGACCTCGATCGCAGTTAGCGAATTTTGTATCAACTCATTGCTAAGAAGTGAAAATTGGTAGAAAGGGGATTGATGGCCCAACTTCTGCAAAACTCCATCCTTTGAATAGTGAACAATCTCTTGCAGAAAGCACTTCTTTATTCCCGCAAATCTTTGCATGAAAGGGCCGATGAGCTTTTGCGTCGATTTGGATTTTTTGGAGAATAAATATATATTTTCTTCGTCGGTCAAGTATAATAAACTGTCTTCGTTGAAGTTGCAAAGTTTTGTAATTTCCTCTGGTTCATCCTTAGATTTTGATTTTTCACTGGCTTCCTTAGAAAGGCTCTTTACCATTTCGGGCTTCTTGTGAATTGAGGACTCAGTTGATCTCAAGCTGTCAATTGGAATTGATGTGATGGACTCCTTGGTATTCAACCAGATTAATTGCAAGTCATAATCGACCAAGAATTTATTAAATTCCACATTTGGGGTCTCGATATTAATGAGGTTCAATGCATCGTAATTAAGCTTCAACAACAATAATCTTGAGGAATTGGTTACGATGAGTAGCTCATCGCTGTTAAGGATATTGCCATTCAAGAAATTCTGGTGGATGAAATTGCCCAAAAGGATGTTCTTGCCCTTTAATGCGCTGGGTTTCTTGATGATATTGGGTTCTGAGTCTGGAACATCGAACTTCCACACTTTTATGAGTCTCAAACCCATAGTAATGATGTAATTTTCGTGCCAAATGACCTGGTTGATGGGTGCAGAGCATTTATTGCTTGAGTGCAAACAGGCGGAAGACTGGTTGATTTTCCAGATATTAATAAAGCCATCATTGATGAAACCTAATGAGCAGAGATATCTCGAGTCTGGGGAGAAAGTGACCGAGTTTATGCCAAAAGAATGCTCGTAGATCAAAATCAAGGGGTTCTGTGACGAGTCCGGTGCCAAAGAGTACACAAGAACCCTCGGCTGGTATCCTGATTCGCCAATTGCGAGAAACCTCTTATTGGGAGAGATTGTCACACAGTGGACACTGCGGACTCTGTCTTTGAGCTTGGATGGAGAAGAGGTGTCAGAATCCAAGCCTGGACTGTTCTGCTCGAAGTCAATGGCGCTGTTGCTGGAGTTTCCTGTCACTATGATGGGGTCTGCATTTACGGCATACCCGTACATGTCTCTGATAGTTTCTGGCTCATCATTGATATTGAGTGCCTTGTTTAAGTATGCGTGGGGACCTGAGGTGTGGGAGACCCCACTGTGACTGATGTTGGCACAGAAGAAGCGCTGGAACTCGGTATGGCCTGTCTTGTTTACCTTACTGACTATCACACCTCCACTAACAGTGTAGGCAATAAGGTCGTCCTGAACGTGAAATTGCCGGGAATTTTTTGCAGAAATGCCATCAATACCCTCTAGTATCAAGCTGGGGCCATTCAGACCGCTGTAGCCCGCCAATTCCCCCATTTCTGGCTTGTTGTGTGCTTGGAGTAATTCGTGTACCTAGATCTAGTCTGTAATGTATGCAGGAAAAGATATCGTGTCTGTATGCAGGACAACCCGTCTCAATCATCGCCTCTTACACCATTACTGTTGAAACCCATATGGCCCAGGAAATCTCGCTATCGCTTGAAGAAACAAACAAACTTCGGGTAAGTCTCGGGCTCAAGCCCATCCCGCAACTGGAATCCCAAAAATCGCCAGAAAAAACCGCCAAACCAGGCCCTGAAACGAGTTCTGGCAAGGCCGAGCTTTCACTCGAGGAGACCAATAGACTCCGTGTGTCGCTTGGATTGAAGCCAATTCCTGCTGAGAGTGTCGCTGACGATAAGGTCGAACAATTGGAAGCGAAAGAAGTCTCCAATGAAGACGAAATCAAGCAGAGATTGGAACTTTCCAGAGAACGCATCAAGAGAAAGGGGAAGACACTTCTAGACAACGACGCCGAGGTTACGACAGATGAGTGGCTCTCCGGTCTCGGAAAGCCCAAGACAAAGAAATCCAGAATTATCAGAAAGGATTTGTCCTATATTGGGGCTTCTGGCATGAAAATGGGACATAATGCCAAAGAACTCGGAGAAGTAGATGGAGGCATTTTCACCTTGAAAGATACGGAGCTTTTGGAAGACGAGGATGGCGAGTTGAATAACGATGACTTGGTACGACGGTCAAAGCTTTCAAAAGACTTGAAGGAGAAGAAAAAGGCCGATAGCATCAAATTCAACGGAAGAGGATTTCATCACCTTGAAGACGAGGAAAACGATGAAAATGACGAGGCTAACGAGATGATTTTTGTGGCGGGATCGACCATTCACATGCCCAAAGTCTCAACCAAACAACCTGAAGCAAAACCAGAGAGAAAGAATATTGGAAGTCTCTTTGATGAGGACGAGGAAGAAGTGAAAGTTTCAGAGAAAAAGCCACTTAAAATGAAGAAATTGAAGAAAAAGCTGAAGCTGAAGACTTCGCTGCACCATAAATCGTTGGAATTGGACAATGACACCATCTCCATGAAGCCTGTGACCCTCGAAACCTTCTACGATGACGAACACGAGAATGAGCTTCAACAAGTGCTTTCCAGCAAAAGAGCACTGAAACAGAAAGCTCGCCAGAAACTCACTGCGGAAGAACTTGCCAACGAAATCGTGCTGGCAAAGCGTTTGGACATGGAGCACGAAATGGAGGGCCAAATGTACTCTCGAAACGTGGTTTTCAACGATACTGGTGATTTTTTGAATAATATCAGCCAGAATGTGCTCGAGGCAGAAGAAATTGATGATTACTACACGAAAAAGCCACTGGTTGGCGAAAATTCGGGAAGAGAGGAGGGAGAAGCTACGGCAGAACAAGGCAAAACCAAGGATGAACCCGAAACTAAGAACGAGCTAGTTTTTAGCAGAGGTCTTGCTTCTACGCTCAGTTTTCTCAAATCGAGAAATATCATTGGACAGACGACAGAACTGCAAGAAAAGGAAGCACGTATACGAAGGGAGGCGGCCAAGGAGGCCGAATTGCTCCGTCTCAAGATTTCAATTGAAGAGCGAGTGTTAAAGGAGGAGTTTGAGTCAAATACTGCGTTTATTAATCTTCCCAAGGCAGAACGAACGGAAATTTTGGAGGCCGAATTGGACAGAAGACTTCAGGAAAAGGGAATTATTGATGGAGCTCCTTCACGGTCTCGAAAGCACACTTCCAACACTTCAAAGCTTGATTCCTACAACCCTCGCGTGAAGTTAACTTATCGTGATGAGACTGGAGAGGAGCTTAGTACAAAGGAAGCGTTCAAGCATCTTTCACACCAGTTCCATGGGGTTGGTCCGGGCAATTCCAAGGTAGAGAAGAGGTTGCGGAAGATTCAGGAGGAACGGACCACTGGAGAGGAACGGATATTGTGAAAAGGAATCCCATGTTATAGAAACTACAGGAGGTAAAAAATACTTCATTCCAAGTGAAATTGGCAACGTCACCGTCTTTTCCGTGGTCCTGATAAGCACCACATCAATTTAGGAATAAAGTGTATGTTGAATTAGGTCCCAGATCAGATCCTGGACTATTGAGGAGGATAAAATACGGTTGAACTCTGGATTTCAAGGAAGATATCGGTCCAAAAAACTACTGCCATTCCACTTCATTCTAAATATGGAGAATTCCATGTCCTCCCTTTACAAACGAAAATGAAGGAGAACTGGGCAAATCCGGTCAAAACCCTCTTATTGGTCTGCGATGCATCACCATGAACCGCAGCACTGCAAACTAGAAATTCTCCATATCGACAATGCTCTAAAACTACACAGACGTCATTTTCTGTAACACCTAAACCCATTACCCACAGAATTGCCCCATTGCATACCCTCACCTCCAAAACCACTGCCCCTTCAATCTCGCTCACCATAACCACCATACTATCTCGCTCTATTACTTCCCACCCATTACCACTAAGTCCATATCCATATCCTCCGTACTATACCTCCATACAATGCCTCTACACCATATCTCCATGGCAATTCCCGCCTTTTCCCCCTCCCTATACCCCGGATTCTTTTGATCTGAAAATAGACGGATATCATCTCGATGGGGCCAAAAAATATCTCCAAGCGAGAGACTCACCCAAGTCAAACCACGCCATTCATCAATGGCGTGCCGGGAAACTCCGCAGGAATGCACGGAATTGCTAATTGTGCTCTTTCCTACGATCAATTACAGAATAATATCATTCGTCGTCGTGAAAACTGCAGTCTTCTCATGTTCATGATAGGCTCTCAATTAAGTATTGTAGTGAAAAATTAGCTGCGGCAAGGATCTGCGCAAACCACAAAACTCAAACCCCGAAACCACCCGAAACCACCCGAACCCTTCCCAAACCCCCCAAACCCCCCAAACCCCCCATTTCATCCATTTCATCCATTTCATCCAATCCATTCTCCATCCTTCCCCCTCCTCTCCTCTACATTCCCTGTATCCCGTTTCTCTCACCTGACTCCCGTTCGTTCCCGCATTAGGTTCTGTTCGCCCCACCGAGATGGCCCCATCCGTGTTTCCCCCGGTTTCTCCGGACCCAGAAGCCCAAACAGCCCCAAAATTCGCCACAACACTCCCACAACCCGTAGCTTTCCAACAAATCCGTTTCCAGCACTCTCCTGCTATTCCTTCCCTCATTTCGCTGCCCCCTCTCCCGCTCCTGCACCCGCACCTCCGATTCGGCGTAGATGGAAATGATGGGATTTATTTGCTCGCATAACGTAATCGGCCCCATACATAGGCGCCTCCTTCGCAGGACAAATCCATATTCTTCTCCCACTTCTCCTACCTCTTCCTTTCTTTGCCGCCAAATGCACCTATCGGCTTCCTCCACCTTACAGGTGCTGGGAATGACCTGTGGCGCTTGTTCCGCCGCAGTTTCCGCCCTGCTTGAAGCAATACCGGGGGTTTCCCTGGTGGCGGTATCGCTTCTTACTGAAGAGGCCAAAATCGAGCATCAGCCGCTGGTTTCGCCTCAAAATCTCGTGGAAGCGGTCGAATCCGCCGGATTTGACGCTTCTGTCATCAAGTCAAATTCTCCCGAGCTTCATACCATTCTTGCCATCTCAGGAATGACCTGTGGTGCCTGTTCTGCCAGTATTACTGAAGCTCTCGAGAAACTCCCCGGAGTGGACCAGGTGGCGGTGTCTCTCGTGACTCAGGAGGGTTCGGTGAAACATTCTGCCGCGGTTTCTACCGAAACCATCGTTCAAACCGTCGATGACTGTGGGTTTGATGCCACTGTTCAGTCCTCAGTGCTCACTTCATCCCCTACTTCCAATGCCTCCGGAATCGTCTCCACCACCGTTGCAATTAGTGGAATGACATGCGGTGCGTGTGTTGGAGCCGTTACCGCGGCTCTTGAGGCTAATTCTCTCGTGGTGGCCGCTACCGTCTCCCTCATTACCGAAGAGGCCTCCGTTCAACATCAACCCCAGCTTTCAACTCAGGAACTAATAGAAATCATAGAAAACTGCGGGTTTGACGCCTCGGTGGTCCGCTCCGGCGTCCCGGGCAATGACTGCGACGAAGACACCGTCAAAATGCTCATCTCCGGCATCTCTCCTTCCACAGATCTCGCAGGCCTCCAATACAACATCGAAGCCCATTTCAGCAGTTTGGTCGGCATTTCCAACTACGAATTAGTTCTCCACGAGCTGAACGAGCCCCAAGATGAAGATGACGTCGACGTCGATGATGAAACTGTGGAAAACCAGCTTCTTGTGGAGTACAACCCTTCTGTTCTTGGAATCCGCCAACTTCTCGACGGTTTGAACGAAGTGGCCCCCGGAATCGAGTTCCTCATCACCAACACTGTCAACCAGACATCCTCGGCCCAGCTCAAGATCTTGTCAAGAGTGAAAGAGATCCAGTACTGGAAACACAATTTCTTCAAATCATTGGTGCTTGGAGCTCCCGTTTTCGTCATTTCCAACATCCAGGACTTGCATTTCTGGCAGAAGCTCATCGTGTTCCCCGGGTTGTACCTCGTGAGCTTGATCCAGTTGATCATCACCACCTACGTGTACCTCGTGTTGGGAAGACAGTTTCTCAAGAAATTCGGGCTTTTCGTTAGAAACAAGGGTAGAAACGCCACCATGGACGTGCTCGTCTGCATCTCCATCTCCGTGTCGTTCATGTTCTCCATTCTCTCCATCGTTTTCAGTGTATGGAAAGGCCAGACTGAAAAACCTCCCAAGGTGCTTTTCGACACCTCTTGCATGTTGGTGATCTTCATTTCGTTTGGAAAATGGCTCGAAAACAAGGCCAAGGGTGCTACTTCCTCGGCATTGTCCCAGTTGTTGTCATTAACACCTCCTAGCTGCACCATCATCAACGATACTACCGAATATGCCGATTTCCTCAAACAGGCCCAATCTTCTGAGTCCGATTCCGCCATGATCGACTTACCAACCAGAACCATAGGCATCGACTTGATCCAGCCAGACGACATCGCCATAGTGTTGCCCGGAGGAAAGGTTCCTGCCGATGGTTTGGTTCTGTTTGGAGAAACAGACATAGACGAGTCTTTAATTACTGGTGAGTCTATGCCGGTATTTAAAAGCAAGGGCGACTACGTCATTGGAGGCTCTATCAATGGCCCTGATTTGATTCACATCAGGGTGCTTCGGTCGGGAAAACGGTCCCAACTTCTGCAAATTATCAATTTGGTCAAAGAATCCCAAGTCAACAAGGCTCCAAGTCAGGGTTTTGCAGACTACATTGCCGCCCGGTTCGTTCCCGGTGTCATCTGCTTGTCCACCATCACGTTTGCGTTCTGGACCATCGTGTGTTCTGCCATTCACCCTAATAAATTGCCTATGATCTTCAGCAGTGATGATAACGGAAAATTATTTGTGTGCTTGAAATTGGCCATTTCCGTGGTAGTGGTGGCGTGTCCCTGTGCCTTGGGCTTGGCTGCGCCTACGGCCATCATGGTTGGCACTGGAGTTGGAGCCAGTCATGGTGTTCTCATCAAAGGTGGTGATATTCTCGAAAAGGCGCTGCACATCAACATAATTCTCTTTGACAAGACGGGAACCGTCACGACGGGAGAGATGCATTTGCGAAACTACAGATACATGGACAATTCGGGCATTTCCGAACACGAATGGTGGACTTTAGTGGGAGCAGTGGAAACGTTTTCTGAACATCCTGTTGGCAGGGCCATTGTGAAGGCATCGAAGAAGAAGTTGGGCCTCACGTTTGAGGACGATACCTTCGACACCCAGATGAGCGAGTTCAAGGCATTTGCTGGCTTGGGAGTCAAGGCTTCCATTAAACTTTCCAGTGGTGAGACCCACGAAATTTCAATTGGAAACCAGAAAATGATTGAACAGATGTACTCCGAGACAATGAAGGAGTCGGATCTTGAAACCGTGGTGGATTCCACCAACACCTTGGCCTTTGTCGTGGTGAATGGAGAGTATTCGGGTTTTCTTGAACTCGAAGACGAGCTCAAGGAAAATGCCCGTGATGTGCTCGACCATCTCCGGTTAGTGGAGGGATATCAGGTGGGAATGGTCACGGGAGACAACCACAAGGCTGCTACCAAGATTGGAAAGGCTCTCGGGTTGCCCGAGAGCAATATTTTCAGTGAAGTCAGTCCAGTGAATAAAGACAAGGTAATAGTTGACCTCAAAACCCGTCTTGGAGGCGATTCCAACGTGGGAATTGCCTTTGTTGGTGACGGAATCAATGATGCCCCAGCATTGGTTCAGGCAGACATTGGTATGGCCATGAGTTCGGGTACAGATGTGGCCATAGAATCGGCAGATATCGTGTTGGTGGGGGGCACCAATGGCCAGTCCGATTTATCAGGGGTGTTGAATGCGTTGAGAATCTCCAATGCAACCTTTTCCAAGGTCAAGATGAATTTCTTGTGGGCTGCAGTCTACAATATGGTGATGCTTCCATTTGCTATGGGATGCTTCTTGCCATTTAATCTCATGTTGCCCCCAATCTTTGCAGGAGGGGCCATGATGTTGAGTTCGGTCAGTGTGGTGCTCAATTCGTTGCTCTTGAAGCGGTTCACGCCTCCGGTAATAGCTCGAGGCAAATTGAAGTATGATCTTGAGAGCGAAATTGGCATAGGCGAATTTAGTCTCAAAACGGGCACTTTGGAGGAGTTTGACATGGCAAAACGCAATCGCCGGTCTACCCATAACGTGCGGGCCCGTCTCCGCCGTCTTCTTGGACAGCGGCGTTCCCAACAGGCGTACGAGTTGTTGCCATCGTCGCCGGTGGTATAATATCTAATAGTGCAACGAAAAGTATGAAATTATAAGATAGTGTAGATGGAATAAAATAGGACATGACACTAATGAGCGACTCTAGTGAAGGAGACATTTGTAAAAAGCATCGAGAGGTGGACCCGAATCTTCTAGGTAAATTTTAGAGTGGTGGAGGTCATACAATAGATGAATTAGAGATGCAGGATATGTGCTGAAAGTATATTCACGGCTCGGATTTGATGGGTGTCAAGAGAATCAGAAAAGACTATATTAATTGTTAAAGTATCGTCAGAGTATCATATGTTCAATTCTCAAGTATTAAGGAAAGCGATGATATAATTGGATTAAGAGCATTCATTATTCTCATATGTATCAGAGAAATCAACCTCGTTAACACAATCATGTCAGAGGTAATCACAAGCATATCAAATTCAGACACTTCAATTTCATAATCACAAAAAATTGGCTTAACTATCGCATATGACCCGACAATCTAATAATTACAAGCAGGGGAGTCGTCAAACTAAAAATCAGCACAAAAGACTTCAAACCAGCGATTCCACCCATAAGACCCCATTTCATCTCATCGCCAAATGAGTCGATCTTGCTGTGAATGCAACTACGCCAAAACCTCAAAAACCCATATGGTAGCCAAGCCAGACACAACCACACCAGCAGACACAACCATACCAGCAGAATATGCACAATAGCCACCACCAGCCCAATTGAAGCGTAGTACTTCCAGAACTGCACCATTAAACATTACTACAGCTTCCAGAAAACCACCATTGAGTGGGTTCCAGAATAGCACCCTTCAAGCAGAGACTTCCGCTTTCCAGAAACAGAACCTCTCCTCCCCCCGAAGCAGAACCTCTTTAGACCCGTTGAATCATGGCACCGCCCTTCTGTCACTATTTAAGCTCCTACCCCGTCGTTAGCTGCACCGTCACGTTATGAACCTTCACGTATTTACACTTTTGGGTGCGTTTTTCGCAACCACTTGTGCAACGGCTTCAAAACAGGCTACTGACCCCAGAGGTTTAGGCCCTGTGAGTCCACCTTATGATGATCTTAGTGGCTCTATGGCCCTTTCAGATGGTTCTGGCCATATGGGACCAGAAAAAAGGGGGATTTTCGCCAAATCCAAGGCAAAGGTTCTGGCAGTGAAAGAGGCTCTTGCTGTAAGCATTACTGCGATAGAGGGAATCAAAGATGGTGACGAAGAGGTGATTGAGGCGGTATTGGTTAAACTCTTTATTGCGCTCAAGAAGTCGGGTCTTATTAATGCCGTGGTTCGGGCGTCATTGACAGATCCTGATGTCAGAAACGGAGTGGTGCATGTCACTGAGGAAATGCTTGAATCTGGAGCCATTCCATTCGAGGAGATTTTCCATGCCCTCAAAGTTTCGGGACTTGCCAATGACGTCATCCGCTTCGCTCTTACCGATGATGCCACACGTTCTGGTGCTGTTGAGTTGGTTCAGGAACTTGTTCCGGCGTGTCGGGGAGACACTTCTTCTCTTGGAGAGAACAAAAATGGGTGTGAAAGTGAAAAAATCGCTGAATGCGAAAAAGGCAATGAATGCGAAAACGGGTGCGAATCAGCAAAGGAATGCGAAATCGAAAACCATTGTGAAACCAACAAGAAACACCACCCTGGGTACAACCCTGGATTTGGTCCTGAATCCGTCCCTGTCCCTGATTTCGACCCTGAAGGGCCCGAAAGCGACTCTAAACCGTACGCGCTATAATCGCCCTGAAACCCAACTACGAAGTAGCAAACACCCCAACAATAGACCTCCAATTGTAGCCATCCAAACAGGCCATGAAAACTCCCAGAAGGGCACCGACAGAATTGCGCTATTCCCACGCTATTATACTCTCCGGAAAGGGTGGGATTTGCAGAATGTGGCGGTGTTGTTTACATTCATCGGGGCAAGGGGCATTTGACCCGCATTCACGGCTACCACGAGATATCCGGCTATGTTGTGGCCGGGGTAACGGCGGGGGTCCCAAGATAAACAAATCGGGTCAGATTCGAGGTCCAGGGCAATCCCGGGAATTTTCGAGCTCATTTGCTGCTACTGGTTGTTTGAATAAATATTGTTTGGTATTAATCTATAAACCACTTCTTGCTACCTAGACCTTGGTGAAATCCTTATATTTCTAAGTTATAATAAAATAGAGACTATTTTAATGAGTCAACTAAAAAAATAAGAATCCCACCGACCACCGATTACTCGAGATCACCAGTGATCTTGGCCCAAGAGCCAGTAACTGAAAACAGACATATAAAGAAATAAAAAAGGCACTAAAGCAACAGTAGCGACAAACAATCCAGACATACTGCAGATAGTCTGGACCAGTCTGCCGCCACCGAACGCCCAAAGTCCATAGTTCAAAGGGTATTAGCACCGGGACGCATCAGTGAAGATGGCCGAGGTAAGCGTCAGCATCAGCTCGCTTACAAAGCCAACAAAGCACCGGCAGCCAAGGCAGCGAAACCAGCAGCGTAAGTTCTGCCAGCAGCGTTCTCCCAAGAGGTGACGTTGACAGGAGCAACGGTGTGAGGAGCAACGGAGGTGGAGTTGTTGTAAGGAGCTGGAGCTGGGGCCACAGTGGTGTGTCTAGCTGGGCAGTTGGTGACTTCAGGACCACAAGAGGTGATGGTAACCAAGGTGGATTGCTCCTCGGTCTTGGTGACAGTGTCAGCTTGAGCGATAGCGGCGACAGCGGCGAAGATAGCGACGGTGGAGAATTGCATTGTAGATATGAGCGAAAGACTAAGGTGAGAGTGATGAGGAAAAAAACTAGAGGGGGAGGCAGGGGCCATATATATACTTTTGGCGGCGGGTGGGGGCCAGGCCATAAACACTGAGAAATCGCCTGGAAGCGGCGGCCATTGCGCACAAAGATCAAAAAAGTATCCGAATCCGGCCACAAAAAACACAAAGTGGTGCACAAAACCCGAATTGGGCGGGGTTTGACGCCTCGCACTACTCGTCTACTAAAAAATAACTACACGAGGCCAGATTGGGAAGGCTAACAAGTGCCGCCACACGGCCCTGTGTCGGCTCCCAGGACGGGCGTTTGGAAGGTCTACGAGTGCAGCAGCCGGAGCCTAGACCAATGGTGTCAGCACCAAGCTGGCAGCTTTGCTGTTCCCGCTGTGGTGGTGCTTCTTTCGGGTTGGAACCCCGTGGCTGCGCGAACATTTCGCGTTCCAAACATTACACAAACAGAATTTCACCATCACTACCTCGAGGTGCAGAATAATCGCGGATGCAACGCCCCAATTGGCCATAGTGCGGGAATGGCATCTAGGCCGCCTTCATGAAGATTTTGCTTCGCCATGCAGGTGGGGGGGATCTGGTGGTGGGCACAACCGCTGAGCAGATGGCGTGGTACTGGCCCGCCCCTGGTGCCGAGAGAATTCTACACAAAACAGAATGCTGGTACTGTATTGCTGGTACTGTATGGCTGGTATGGACTGCATGGTATGGACTGTATGGCTGGTATGGATATATGGCTGGTATGGACTGTATGGCTGGCACAGATAGTATGACTGCAGAACCGGGGTCCTCGGTATTTCCCGCCGGTGGTGTCCCCGTAGTGTCCCCGTAGTGTCCCCGTAGTGTCCCCAGTTCTGGTGTTCATGCACGCTGCCCGATTCACGGTGCAACCAAAGTTGCAGGTGCCATGTCCCGTTTCGGCAGTAGATTCACGGGGGGCCTCTCCTGAGCATGGGCCGTGCCTATAGCGACAAGTCCCGGGCAACTGCGCCAGATCCACCGCAAGCCACGGTCAGATGTGGCTGGGTGCTCTGGCGAGGTTTGAGGCGGCCTCGGTGCGCTTCGTGTTCCGTGCACCGTGCACCGTGCACCGTGCACCGTGCACCGTGTCGGCAAAACAAACATTGTCACCACAGCAAGCACCTGAGGCATTGCACCGTTGCGCACCCCATTGGCAAAAATTGCTGCACACCAATAGAAGTGTTTTGCTGCCGAAACGGGCGAGGCAGTGACAATCACGGGGTTGCAGCTCGATAAGTCGGTATTGGGATTTGGGCCGTAAACAGCAATGGGCACAGGGAGTACCCGCGAACATACGGGCGTATGTTGTGATTACGGGCCGGTTCTGGACGTGAGTGAACAATGATGATGTCAATGTGTCAATGTGTCTGAGGTACTGTGAATGCAACCATGTCCATGAAAGGGTGCAATGGCGAATGAAAAATGTCTATTTGGTTGACTGATTGTCGTGGATGCCGAGATGAATGTAGGAGGTGAGTGAAAACAATCGCGGCTAGGGGATGTTCGATGCAATGGTAAAACTTCGATAGGGGCAGTGAAGCCATGAAGAATGAGGAATGGTATGTGTCTAGCCATTGGTAATGATATCATCCACATATGGACGTATATCTACATTGAGTGGTTCTACTTCCCGGTCATGCAGACCCTTACTTCTGTTAGTCATTAATCAATTCTTTGTTATCTTCACTTCCGCTAACCCATATCATTATCCATAAACACCATTTTATCAATTTTTCCGCAATAATTCATAAAATCATCAATCACCTCAATATTCCATTCAATAAATTCAACAACAACATACTTTACTTCTTACAGTCTCTTGCCATCACTAACAGTAGCTTTTATTATGCCTAGATACCCCTACGGTATGCTACCTCTCGGTATTCTCTATCATGCAATCCTCCTAAAACTCTGACCGCGGGGTCACGTGCTTGCGGCAGTACCACCCTACAAAGTCCCGAAGCGCCGCCCGCACCCGCCGATGGTCCTTATTGGGCAACGCCACCGCCACCGTGCCCACCAATTTCGTCACCTCCTGTTGGTTCACCTGCGGCAACGCTCCTACTGCTTGGGTGAGCCATTCCACCGCCGTTCCTGCATCTGGTGCCACCACCAAAATCTTGAGCATCACGTCGTGCGCGTCCTGATGGAGGTCACTATGGAACCGGAACACCACTCCATTCAACACCTCGGCCAAGAGCCGGGCTCCATTGGCGTCTGCCGCCACAAAGTGCCGTACTGCCACCCGGGGAACCTCAGGATCGTCGTCGAAAAACAGCACCGGCGGTGTGGGCATTCCCCATGACAAGAGGTCAATGGTGAAGTGCAAGCACGTGAGGAGAGGCTCTACCTCGTGCACGACCCCGAGGGTCAACTGCGATGCCCGCAACACAGACGTCATGAGAGACTGGTCCCCCGTGAATCGCCCGGGGAAGAACATGAGGAGGTCTCCTGCCATGCGGTAGAAATCGGCCACCACGTCGGGAATTGCCCGAACTTCCTGCGGCCTCAGGGCGTAGGTGGTGAGTACCACCTCGAAAAACTGGTGCGCCTGTCCAAGTCCAAACTGGTACACCGATTCTTTCACAGCATCACTGGTGTATTCATCTCCGTATTCGCGGATGACAATACCCGATACCCAGAGATAGCACCCGAAATTGTACTGCTTGAATCCCTGGTGGAGGAGAGTGGCCACCTCTCCCAAGATACCGAGAAGAAAGGTACTGAAAGACTGAACTGCAGCCTTGACCAATTTGAGCACATTTTCGCTCACAGCAATGCTGGCACCGTATTTCACCAAGAGCTGCGATGCCACGGGCCACACCTTGTCCACAAAGAGCGTGGCCACCGCATATTGCGGCTGGTCGAAGTCATTGCACCGTAACACCCTCAAGAACGTCGTCACCACTTCCACTGTGTCGGCCAATTCCTCCTCTCCCTGCCGCTTGTCGTGCAAGAACTCCTCCAACACCGCCACCGTGGGTGCAAGGAACATTTCCGTGGTCTTGTACAAGTTTTCTGGGGCAATCTGGCCAATGACATGGGCCAACCCATCCACCAATTCGTAGTGCGATTCTGGGTCCAATTGGTCCTTGATCTGGCCGTAGAGCACGTACAATTGCTCCAAGTACTCCACCAATAACGCCGAGCAGTCCTGACAGAAGTACATCAATGCCCGTGATGTGGCCATGATGATATCCTTAGAGGCCTTGTGGCCTGGGCCTGCCTGGCCCACCACCTCGAAGCCCTTGATGATGTAGTTGAGCTGCGGCTGCAAGAACTCAGAGTTTTTTGCCGTCCATTCGGTGTAGCGGCCAAGCACCAATGTGGCTGAATAACGAATCTTGGGATGTTCGGGCAATTGCACCAAGAACGACATGATAGAGGGCAATATGGTGCTTTCCTTGAGTGGCACCTCCTTGGCCATGGTGCGCATGGAGAATAATGCCGATTCCAAGCTCTGCCAGGTGGAATTTTCGGGGTTGGCGATGACATGCTGGATCTGATGGAAAGGAATGGAAAGCGCCTGGGTGGCACCCAACACGCTGCAGCAGTTCTTGAGCACATCGCCCATCTCGTAGCGGAACTCCTTGAATTTGTCTTCCTGTTCTTTGTCGCCGTGGAAGAGGTCGTCGTCGTTGGCTGCGATAGGGTAGGTCAACTGTTTGATGATAATTGACACCAACGACTCGTAGCAAGAGGACAAAATCTGCTTAGACTCGGCGAACTTGGCCAAGGTGAGGAGTTGCTTGAGCATGTCCCAGAAGTTGAAGGTGTAGCGGACCACGTCCAAGTCCTGGTCGTATTTACAGGACTCAAGCAAGATTTCCACCAACGGCTTGAAGTGCTTGGCGTTTTTGACGATGAGCACGTTCCATGCCTCGCTGGCCTCCACGTACAACCGAGTCAAGCTCTCGAACGTCTCGGGGTCGTCACGGGTCTCGGGGTGTTTTGCCATGAATTGGTGGAGCTGGAGAAGCTGCGAATATAATGCGTCGATGATGTGGTAGTTGTCAATGTCGCGGGTCTCCTTGATGATGGAGACGAGACACTCGATACCGCTGTCGAAGGTGGCCTCGTGGGTTAACGACTGGAAAATAAGCGTGGTCAATGCGTTGATCTGGAGAATTTGTTCAATCGAACCCTCCTTGATCCAATTGGTGAGACAGTCAAGCACTTGCGCTGCGTGCTCCCCCAGCTCGCTGAGCTTCTGGAGCATCATGCACACCTGGTCCACGTTGTCGGTGACCAAGGCCTGGCACCGGGCGTTGAACTCGGCATCAGACAACGCGAACTTCCTGACGTCGTCCAATTCCTCAGGCAACACCCGGAGGAAATCCAACAAGCAGGGGATGGAGGACGAGATCTTTCCCACGATCTCGTTGAAGGCGTCGTTCCATCCCAAGTATTGGACGGCCAAATGGGACAACGCGATGCACATCTGGGCTCTGATCAACCGGTGAGAACCCAGGGAGAATTTGAGAAGCAAGTCGATGATGGAGGTCTTGAGTTGGGGCAAGTTGGCCTCGGGCAACTGGCCCAAGTCGTAGGTGATCTTGGAACGCAAGGTTTGGGCGGCAAAGAGAAGCAACTGGATGTCGTTGTTGCTTGAGTCCAAGATGGCCACCACCACTTCCCAGGCTTGCTGGGACTTCTGGAAAGATTCCAAGGAGTGGGACGCCTTTATTTTGTCCTCCTGGGTCGAATTGGAGAACATGGTGCCCAACGCATGCTGGAGCTGGGAGTAGACGTCGTCTGACATGGTGATGGAGAGAGAACAGTAAAAAACTCGCTATATGGAACTGGGTCGTGCGGATACCGCCTCTGGGGCGGATATGGGAAGGGGCCTGAGGAAAGGTGCCCCAGAATGTCAAAATGAAGTGATCTAGACCTCTAGAGAACTTTTATGCCCTCTGGGAGTGTACAGGGGGCATTTCCCCGTTTTTTGAAATTCTCCATTCCAACTTTATGCTTTCCCTGTTTCTAAATTTTCCAGCAACTTGGTGAAAAATTGTGGAAAAACGAACAACGGGGGAAATTTACTAGAAAAAAAAAGCCTTATTACATCACATCCCCATCTTCAACTCACAATCAGCTTCTGCCCCATACCCTTCCCCCTCCTTCTGTCCCTATTTCCCTCACTTCCCACCCCAGCCGTGACTCCACCTCGCTTACGTAACCCACATCCACATCGCGAACGCGTTTTCACCAACTCATTTCGTCTCTTATTTACCCATCCATATGAGCAGACCCATCGTCATATCCGGCCCCTCGGGCACTGGAAAGTCCACCTTGTTAAAGAAACTCTTTGCTGAGTTCCCCGGACGCTTCGGCTTCTCTGTTTCCAACACCACCCGTGGTCCCCGTCCTGGTGAAGTCAACGGCAAGGACTACCACTTCACCACGGTAGAGGAGTTCCAGAAGGCCATCGCCGACAAGAAATTCATCGAATGGGCCCAGTTCTCCGGAAACTACTACGGCACCACCATCAAGGCTGTCAAGGACGTGGCTGACTCCGGGTTGGTGTGCTTGTTGGACATCGACATGCAGGGAGTCAAGTCGGTCAAGAACACCGACTTGAACGCGCGGTTCTTGTTTTTGGCGCCTCCCTCCATCGAGGAGTTGAGAACCAGATTGGGTGCCAGGGGTACCGAGACTCCGGAGTCGCTTGAGAAGAGAATCGCTGCCGCATCGGCCGAACTCGCTTATGCCGATACTGGCGCCCACGACAAGATTATCGTCAACGACGACTTAGATAAGGCCTATGCCGAGTTCAGGGCCTTCATCGTGGACCAATAGAACGCCTCTCCACCGTGACTGCTGTAGTTTGCTGGCCTTTGTCCCTGATCGCGTCACGTGTCGTTTGGTCACGTGACCACGCACCCTACTTGGCCCATCCTTTGCCTTAACTTCACCCTTCAACTATGTCTGCCATACCTTCATCGTTCGACGGGGCCGTCCCCGAAGAAGAGTAAGTAACCACATAGTCTGTACTGCCACATCCGCTAACTGCAGTGAATTGAACATCGTGCAAAGAATCAAGGCCAAATGCTGGGAACAACCGGGTGTTCCCTTGGGATCTCTCGCTACCGCAGGTGCCGTGATATTGGCGGCCCGATCCATGAAACGGGGAGAAAAGATCAAGACACAGGTATACTTCCGCTACAGAATCGTTTTCCAGAGTATCACGTTGATTGCGTTGGTTACGGGAGGACTCTTGTACCGTAAAGAGTCTGAAGAACAGAAGAAGACCAAGGAGCAGGAGCTTCGGGTAAAGGCGAAACAGAGAGAGAAGTTGTGGATCGAGGAGTTGGAGAGACGTGATGCCATTGTTCAGGAAAGACGGCGGCGTTTGGAGGAGTCCAAGGCCGAATTGAGACAAGTGGCCCAGCAGGGGTTTGAGGAAGAGAGGGAGTTGGAGCGCGAGCAGGAAAAGAGAAACCGCTAGTGGAACCAGCATCTTGTATATATGTATAAAGTAAACGCATGAATTGGGAGATGTAGATTTGGAGAATCGAGATTTCTAGAGGATAACTAGATTAAGTGATTCACGGGAGAATATGGTTGGTTTATTTGATCTAGGATGCCAGAGACGATGAAAGAGATAAAGTGAAGCATAGTCGGCCTCTCTCGCAATAGTAGTACTATTTCACTATATTTATTATTCTATCATATTATTCACTATTCTAATTATTCGCTATCCTATAAACCATCCATATTTCACTATATTAATGCTCGTTGCGCCGCTGTAGACACCGATTCCAAGTATTCCTTGCCAAATTTGTCCTTCAAGAACTCATTTAGCTCCTCAGTTTGGCCGTCTTGGCCACCTTCGTTAGAGATGCCAAAAACCACAGCCCAGTTGGTGCCTGCGGAAACCAAGGCACCCCTCAAGCCCCATTCCAGAAATTGAAACTGCTCATCGAAATGGTTGGCACAGCTGGCAAAAATCTCAATTGCAGAGTCTTCTTTCTTGATGAGATCCACTACTTCGTTAGCTCTATGCAATGGCGCCTGCAAAACCACAGCAGTCTTGTTCTCGAGCAACTCTCCAACCATGTCCTTGTCTAGTGCCAACAAGCTCTTGTATGTAACCACATCATCTTTCCCATTCTCGTTCTTTAACGTTTCTGTCACATAAAGCGCATTTGAGATGGCTCCATTAAATAATTCGTCCATCGTCTCCACAGAGCCAACAGACACTTCAGAAACCTCAGATGCGGTGTCTATAGCCTCTACTTGCGCCAATTCACTCTCTTCCTGATTTTCAGGCTCTGCAACCACCCCAAAATGGCCCTGTAAGAATCGCTTGATTTTGGCAGTCGAGTTCTCCAGGCCCAATTGCGACAGAAAACTCACCAAACTTGAACTGCCCGAGCCCCCGAGTCTGAAAGTACTCATTTTCCGTGCTAGCTCGGCCAAATCAGGCTTCTCTGTGGCATTGGCATCAATTAATTGAGTGGCCTGGAATAGGATGCGCTCGTGATGAGTCATCATAGGAAATTCACTAGCAGGCTCAATGTCGGTCTTCAAGTGTTTGCCAACCATGGACAATCTGTCGTGTGCACTCATGCTGCGATACGAAGAAGAAGGAGGTCGAAACGGGGAATATTCATGGGTCTAAAAGGTTCCATAATTCTGGTTCCACCATGACACGTGACCTGATATGAGGCTCTACCCCAACATCGCTAAAAGGTTACTACAGGAGGTTGAAGTCCGAAATGGGCGGGGACCCCGGTTCGTTTATGGGAGGCATCGCCTTCAAATCACCTAAAATACATTTACTTCTCTAATTATCAGCACCAGTGACTGCGTAGTCAGTAAGGAAGTTAAAGATGGAATCCATCATGGCCGTGATTCCATGGTTTCCAACAAGGTCTCCAGACGAGTTTGTATTGTTGGAATAGACGGCCTGAACCATGGACTGGATCTTGATGAGTCCTTCTTTGGCCACCAAGTCGCTGAGAGTGGTGACCAACGCCGGAGAAAAGTCGTTGTACCAACGGTGATTCCACACCAATAACTTGATGGAACTTTCCAACACCTTCTCATTCAACTGATTGACGATCTTGGTGTAGTTATGTGTGTAATTGGAGGTGGAAGAACCGGACCCAGAGGTATTTATGGAATTTTTGGCCAAAATCTTGGACCTTTCCATTTGGTAGTACTTGAGCATTTCTTTCTGTGACTTGGCGGAGAAGCGTCCACTCAATGCATTGTTGAAAGCAACAGAACCCTCCTTAAAATGCTTCAATCTGTAGGCGATACCACCCAAGATTTCCCATTCCAAGGTGGTCTTTTTGTATTCCATTTGCTGGGCTTGGAAATGAAGCGACTCGGCCTGCCACATGGTGTAGGCTCTCAAGTCCTCGTAAAGTAGCATGAAGAGGTTGTCCAACCATCTCTCACACAATCTCTTCTTTTTGAACTCTTTAGCATCGTCGTCTTCAATCTCAATCTCAGCCTCCTTTTTTGGGGATTTGACCCCAAGAGTAGAGGAATTGTCGTCCAATGACTCAGGATTTAAGGCAGTATCAACACTGATTTCAGTATTGTTGCTGTCACCATTGGTAATTGGGTGAACAGTGCCATTAGCCTCCTCGGGTATATTGTTCACGGATGCAGTTGATTTGTGGCCGTTGGATCTGTCCTTTCTATATTCATCTTCCATGACAAATACCTTGGCTCTGAATTTCAACAACGATTCCCAGCCGGTCTTCACCACGATATCGGTCAACAAACTATATGCTTGGGCGAAGGTAGACTTCAAGTTTGCTGCGGGCAAGTTGCTCAATTGAGGATCCAAATTTCTCTGCTCATAGGCAATTTCATTGCTTTGCAAGTTGGTGACTTCATCTAAAGTCACATCCACAGGAGATGGAAGATGCAAGTCCTCGTTTCCTCCTCTTAATGGAACCACTCTCTTGAGAGAAAACGCCTCCTTATGCGAGTTCATCGGGCACGAGTTCAACGACAACAACGCGTTTTCAAAGTCTCCTAACTTGGTGTAGGCTCTGACCAACATACTCCAGGTTTTGAAGTCGGAAGGAGAAGACTTGACTGCCTGTTTGGCCAAGTCTAATGCCAAATCGTATCTTTTTTTATCCAAACAGAATTGTGCTTGTAACAACACCAAGTTGGAGTCTCTTTTGTTTTCGCTGATGCCCAGGTTCATGAGTTTGATGGCGTCGACCTCCTGGTCTTTCAACAAGTACACTTTGGCCAACAAGGTGATGACGCTGGGCTCCTTCTCGTGTAATCTCTGCAACACGTCGATGGCAGTCTCGAAGTCTTGGGTCAATTCGACCACTTTCAAGAACCCATCCACGAGGTAGTTATTGATCAAGTTTGGCTGGGGTATATCGACGCCGCAGCCCAATTTGGGCCCGTCCCAGAACAAGGACTCGAATCCCTTCAAGAACGAGCTCGAGATTTGTTTGGTGCTGAGAGGGTTAATTTTTCTGATCTCCACCAAGCCTCCTACCTTATTGGCGTCATCCTCGTCGGAGTCGAGCACGGACCGCACCACGGAGCTGACAAACGTCTCCAACCACAACTTGTCCAACTCGTCCTTGCTGACCTTGTCTTGGATCAACTTGCCCTCGTGGCTGACAATGGAGCTCTCGAATTTGCCGGGAATGTGCACTGTCACCCGCATGTCCACCTTGGAAAACGCGTTGTAGGTGCAATAATTGACCTGGGGCACTTTCCAGTGCTTCTTCTCGCCAAACCAGTACTGGGACTTGGAGCCGATGAGAGTGGCTAACCCCTGCAAATGGGCTGCAATGGAGGCCGAGTTGGAGGTGTCTACTCCGGTGAAGTACAAGAAGGTGCCTATTTCGGTGTTCTTTTTGGAGGTGGTGGATTGCTTGTGGATGTTGCAGAGATCGGCCGGGCCCAAATCGACAAACGAGTGCAATCTGCCTGTCCGTTCGATCAAGGACGAGCCAAGGTACTCTTCCTTGGCTTCAGGAATGGATGCCACTGTCGGAGCTAGCATTGGAAAATGGAAGGGGATGTGAAAGTGTGGGGCCCCCCTGGTTGGAACGATAGTTTTGCAAGGCAATTGGCCTGATGTGGGGGTGTTTCTGGACGGTGATCTGGAGATTGTCGATACGGTGTTGTTTTCTGAGATCACGAGGAGGCACAGGCTGGTAGTGTGGGGCCTGAGTCACGTGAGAGTGAATTGGTTGGCACGTGATGAAATGGGTGGAACTAAGATATAGACAGTGGTACAGGAGGAGGAGGATGAGAAGGAGGAGGATGAGAAGGAGGTGGACGGGTGGTTGGGCAGTTGTGGGGTGTAGAGTTTCGATGATTTGCTCTTTTGGTATCGAAAAAATGAGGTTAGTTCAAATACTCTCTCTCAAAGAAATTAATTCTACCTTGTTAATGAAATTTCCAAGTTTATGATTTGTTCAGACTTTCGAGTAATAAACTACTTACAAGATGCTGCTCAATGATGCAGGCTTGAGAATAGAATATTTCAAGTATTTAAGTATAAAGTAATGCTCTCCATTTAAAAACATTAAATATTGGTTTTACCATTGATTGATGTTTGGACACTCGGGGCTATGCTTATCAGTCTTATAATTTTATTTTTTGCCTTGTATTCTAAATGAGCAACGACGAGAATTTAAGAAGCTGTGAAAGAATTTGTACCGTCTTACAAGCAATTTAAAAGATCGCTCGTAGCGGATATTGCTTTTCAGACTCAAATTTGAAGCTTGAAGATCAATTGTCTCTTTGTTCTCCTGTATTTCATGAGCAATTCAAATATAATGTAATCTGGCTAAGTTCCATTTATTCATGGATAGTTCAAAAGTCAAATAAACTCTTCCTCAATAAGCAAAAACTCCACACATTCCAACGTCAAAACGCCTTTCGAAGGAATGAATTCAGATATTGCGTATTAGTTAACTTAATAGTTGGAGACCAAATGTTTATAAATAATGTCTTGAAACAAATATCCAATAGTTTCACATCTTCAAGATTGATAGATTTTGCATGTTTATTTTAATTCAAGAATGTCTCATGTGAAGTAAGGTGCGAAATACTGACAATTGGTACTATGGGATCCATAAATATGTTTATATTCATAGATGTCCTAGAAATATGTGGAAATCTTCTCATTGTGTGTAGATGTTGTCATTATATACGTATCCATTTATTGGTTCCAATCAGTGAAAAGAAACAGTTAAGTACCAAAATTTCTTGTACGGTTCAGCGAGAATAATTCCTCGAGATATGAATGGACGGATCAATTCCCCATCTATGGCAACCCATACAATACATTGACTCAATCACTAAGCAAATTCGTCACCAATTATTCGCTGGAATTCAATGTCTCTTTTTTCAATTTCTCAACCCATTCATCTACATTTGCTCCTAGTAATTAAATTATCTATTATACACGGAGAATTCCTTCTCTCGGGCTCCAGCCCTTTTCGGCCGTGGCCTATTGCAACATGGTCTGCGAAAGAAACTGGTCCCTGTTACGGGACATGATTTTTCCAGCTCATCCAGTAATGACTCTCTTCTCCAGAGAACTTGATATGTTTGCCCTGGACACGATTTCGCTAGCCATAGCTTATAATCAACTGCAGCTTTGAACCTATTCCTGCTTCTGTCTCTTTGCGTTCTCTTCCTCCTCCTCCTCCAAATTATCCCAGTCGCGAGCAGTGAGGCAGTACTTTTCTGGAGGGAGGTTCAAGCCCCACTTGGGGATTACTGGGGGTAACGGCTTGGCATTACGCTCCTCAGCCAACTCCAACAACAATTCCTTAGGAGGTGTGGGCTTGAACTGGTAATTGGTGCGGGCAGCTATGGCCAAGCGGATGTCATCAGTGTTGATGGTGGCGGTGGAGGATGACGAGCCCGAGGTCTTGGCGTGGTCGTTGTAGGTGAGGGCGTCCTTTAGCACCGATTTGGTATATCCTGGGGTTAGTACGGCTGGATTGGGTGAATTCACTGAGACTGGCATTATGCAGTGAAAAATCGTTCCAATGTGCCAAAATGGCCCAGGAAAAGACAGAAATAGATATATCAGACCATGAAGACCTCAAAAAACCTCAAATATACTTACTGTGGGCAAAATCCATCAATTGCAACGGAACATGGTCCTGGTAGTTTTGGATGCCCTGAGTGGCGAAAATCAAGTGCAACAACCGCACGTCTCGAGGTACCACGTTGGCTTGGGTCTGGGAAGCGCCTGGGCCCTCAGGGGCAGACGACGGATTCGAACTCATGGACTGTATGGGGCCACTAGAGGAAGAAGAATGGTGTTGATAGTTACTGTAGACACTTTGTATAGAAACAGTGCGGGTCGTGCACAGGTCTATCTTTTATATATATACTACCATGGATTTACACATGTACCACATATTGGCACAATCATGGAGGAATTGGTGATCGAAAGGGCAGATATGCTCCAAGTGGACCCACCAAAGCAGGATGAGCACGTCAATTGGATCGAACCGTTCCAGTTTCTCGAGTTGCAGCCCCGTACTGCGTTGGTAGTACTCAACCAAGCCATTCGAAATGTCAACGTGGATGCGCTCTGGAAGAACACTGAAATTCATATCTGTGCAGATGGAGGCGCCAACAGACTTTATGACCATTTTAAGAGCGAAGAGGAGCGCAAAAACCATGTTCCAGACTTCATAGTGGGAGACTTCGATTCTTTGCGAGACGACGTCAAACTCTTCTACCACAGCCTCGGAGCCGTGGTCATCCAGCAGAGCACGCAGTACTCGTCCGACTTTATGAAGGCGGCGTTGTTGGCACAGCTATTTTTCCTCTCCGAGGCCACGAAAAAGGCATTGTCCGAGCCAGTGGACGACTACGATGGCCTAGCTGAATTGGCAGCGACCGTTTCTAATGCCAAGGACCACGACCCCGTCCGGGTGTACAATTTGGGCGGATTAGGTGGCCGGTTTGATCAGACAGTCCACTCCATTAGCCAGATGTACAGAATGAGCCAGACAGCGCCTAATGTGCAGACGTTTTTCATCACCTACGACGACGTGGTGTTTCTCGTGCCCAAGGGCCGCAGCTACGTGTCGTACAGCAACAAAAACCGCTTCCACTCGGCACCGTTGCCGTCTTGTGGGCTTCTTCCGCTTGGAAATAGCCTGGTGGTATTAAATACCTACGGGTTGAAATACGACGTGCAAAATTGGGAAAGTCACATGGGAGGCAAGGTTAGCAGTAGCAATTGCGTGTCGGGGATTTCGGGGTTCTACGTCGACACCAGCGACTCCGTGGTGGTCAACATCGAAGTGGAACACAACCTCCTCCAATAATGGTCACGTGACATTTTTTTGTTATACATAGTCTCTACCACAGTTAGCTAAACCCATACTGGAATGGATTTCTGTGGTAGATTTTTACGCACAGTATGTAGTAATTGCTAAATAACTGAAAAATGTACTTTTCCGTGGGGGAAAGTGAGTGCTTTTAAACTTTTAATATAGTGTGAAAACCAGGTTAGCTTTCCTCTCTCACGAAGCAAGTAGCAGAAAAATCGGGAAGGAATGTCTGGTTCTGGCAATAGAAGTAAGTTTATGCTCTAAATGATGTCTGTTGTAGATTCACTTTCAGACTATTTAGTGCATGCTAAATAACTAAAACCAGGGTCTCCCCATAGTAGAGAAGTACAGTAATTATATACACAAAATTCTCAAGACAAAAATTCTGTACTGCTCCACTTGATTGCTTCCATTTAATCAAACAACTTAGTCGCTTACCATTCCATCACACACTTCCTATCCCGATAATGCTTCAACATACTACATTACCTCCCCTCGAACCACGGTCGTGCTCCACTCAACACTACATGCACTACCAACATCGGTGGCCTATGAAAAATTCACCATAGTTAACCTTGAGGCTCATACCATGTTGAATAGACTCTCCAGTTTGGGCTTGCGGATGCTCAGCAACGCGGCCAAAGGGCCACGTGTGCACTTGACGCCAGTGTTGACCAGGTTATGTCCTTCGCCGGCCGCAGCCATCATCCCCAAGTCGCTTGTTGCCATACAACCAGTTCCATCTATTCTCGACCAGTTACCCCAAAATGCGTTCGAACAGCCTCCAGCCGAGGACGACCGGACCATCTACGCGGACTCGGTGCTCCGGAAGAGAAGATTGAAGATGAAGAAGCACAAGTTGAGAAAGAGAAGACGGGAGCAGAGATCGTTGATGAAGAGATTGGGTAAGATATGATTTGTAAATAGCTAATGGACAATAGAGAAAGAAGAGGTGTAGAGTGAAAAGGGATGAACGCTGGATCTGGCAGAGACCGGCAGATTTGGCCACTTCCAGCCATACTGCAATACTCTAGAAAATTGATACTTTCCACCAGCAGTAGGTGGAAAGAACCGTATTACCAAGTGGAAAATGGCCATCTTCAGGCTCTCCCACTGGAAATTGATATAGGAAAAAAGGCCTATAGGGCCAGATCTAACTATGTTTAAACTTAACCAAAAACGGCTCCGTAGGGACTTTTCAGTGTCCCCAAAGCCCATAAATATACCAATTCTCTGCAAAATACAGAGAAACCCGCCATAATTCCATTCCACCCTCATAATATTCACCCTCTCACTCCGTAATTCCCCATAATTCCCCATAATTGCACCCATTTCCGTCCCCATCATCGGTCCTCTTCTGACTCACGCACCAATCTTCCTTCATTATCGGAACTATCACCACTTCTTTCTCCAACCACCCCCAATGTCCACAATCACCTTCGTTACCGGAAACGCCAACAAGCTCAAGGAAGTAGTGGCAATTCTTTCCAATGGCCTGCCCGATCTGACTACCGTAGGCAAGTTCACCATCAATAATAAGGCCCTTGATCTCGATGAGGTGCAAGGCACAATTGACGAAGTGACCATCCACAAGGCCAAGAGTGCAGCTGTACTCATTGGAGGCCCTGTTCTTGTCGAGGATACTTGCTTGGGATTTAATGCCTTCAACGGTTTGCCTGGGCCCTATATCAAGTGGTTTGTTCAGTCTTTGGGATTGGAAGGTATCGTGAAATTGTTATACAAGTTCGATGACAAAGGAGCCAAGGCAATCACCACTATTGGATACTGCAAGGGACCTGGAGAGGAGGTGCAGTTGTTCCAAGGCATCACTGAGGGCAGAATCGTCGATTCCAGAGGCCCTACCAACTTCGGATGGGACTCTATCTTCGAGCCTAATGGACACACTCAAACCTATGCTGAGATGGAGAAACTGGTCAAGAACGGCTTGAGCCACCGGTACAAGGCGTTGGCCAAGCTCAAGGAGTTCCTTGTGAGCCAATAAGCACTGGTCTACACGTGCTGCGATGGATAAGTCATCATTTGTCTAGGACTATAGCTAATTAAATGCCTCTTTGATCTTGCCGAAAAGGCCCTTCTTTTTTTCCTTCTCCCGTCTCAAGTTCAGCCCGTGGCTGCTGATGGTGTATAAATGGTTCTCGTTCAGGCCGCTGCTGCTGGTGGATTTGGTCTTGGAGATGACGTTGCCGAAACCGCCCCTGCCTACGGAAAACGACTTGTTGGAGGCCACGGCAGTCAACTCTTCCCTGCTGTTGGGCCCGTCCACGTCCTGGAGCTTGCGAGTAAGTTTGGGATCATCGTTGTTTACCATGTTGCCGTAACCGCCTCTGCCCGTCGACACCTTTTCTGTGTGCAAGGTGGGAGTGTTGCTGCCCTGGGGCACGAGCTTGGGCGAGGGGGCAGAGCCGGACGACGTGATGTTGCCGGCACCTCCTCTACCGGTAGAGTAGTATACCTTTTTGTGGGCGCCGTCCTGGGATGAGGAGGGGGAAATGGGGTTTCTGGCGGCTTCTGACGCCTCTGCCGAGTGGGAGGGTATGCTGGGGGCATTCCTGATGTTTCCAGCGCCTCCTCTGCCTGTAGAATATGCCATGGTTGCAGGAAAGGGGAGTAAATGCTGTGGTTGAGGTAGGGTCTGCGCTCTTATGACACGAAATTTCTTGGGGAAGTGATCACGTTTCGGAGTTTCGGACGGGCCACAGTATGGGATTATTGTGGTGTGCACACACGCCCTCGGCTTGGCGCCCTGGAAACGGCGAAACGGGCTCGAGATGCGGCTTTCCCCGGTTGAGATGTGGCGAGTAACTGGTTACCGCCGCTGCCAGTGAAACGAAGGGAAGAGGATTCAGATGCAGAGCGACAGTTCCGAGGGTCTCCAGTAGTACATGACGGCGGCCTCGTCGTTGCTTTCCAAGAAGTGGTCGATGGCGTAGATGCTGTTGGTGTTCCGGGGGTATTGTTGGCGACGCGGGGCGTGATTGTTGCGGGCTCGGGCCAGATGCTGCAAGGCGTAATTCCTGGGGTAGGCAGCCTGCGACAAGAACGAGGTGGCAACCACGGGCCCCCCCAGGGAGGGGTGTGGGTCGTGGAGGTCGCCCAGGACGGAGTACTTGAACCCTCGAAGCTGGTCGATGCTGGCGGCAGAGGAGTAGGGAAAAGCCGAGGTTCTGGTGACAGAGCGGCCGTGATTGGGATGGCTGGTATGGCTGGCATTGTTGGGGTGGTGGTTGGAATGGTTGTGGCGGTAGAAGCCGTTGTCAATGTCGTGGTGTCCTTTGTGCCTTGTTCTTCCCCACAACAGCTTCATCCATCGCATGCACCGGAGGTTCCAGCGTCTGCGTTTGTAGGGGAGAGACAGGGAACGGGCAAGAGGGCGATTTTGAGGCCACAACGGAGTCTCTGCTATACTGACTATGCTCTCATTGGGGGAACTGTAGGGAGATGCCGAAACAATGCTAGAGGAATCCATTTCTGGCGTTTGATGCGAGAAAGAAGTGGTGGTGGTGTGGTATTTAAGTGTCGGCTTTTGCTGCAAATATATAAATAGTGACTTCTATACAACAGATCTGCAGGGGGAACCAGACAGAGAGAGACAGGCAAAGAGGCGATTTCTCCTGATCAGACTGACCAAACAGGACGCAAATGTCTCCACCAACACCTCTGCAGAACCACATGGCGAATGCAGTGTCTGTATTGTCCGTTTGGTCTTCCCAGTGTTGATCCTTCCATCCCTAGAGGGCAATGCCGTTGATACCACCTAGTGCGGAAACAGAGGACGCGAAACTGCGCCCCCCCTAAAGTGCCCTATGGGGGAAGCTTCTAACCACCGCGACGGCGAAATTTGATCGCAGGTGACCTGAAGCAGTTACCAGTAGGTTTTTTTACCGTGTTTTCCCTGTGGTCTGGAGGGGTGGTTCCTCCCACACTTGGAGTGGTCTTTTTGTTAAGTCGCGGTTTCAGATCTGCAACACGCACCAAAACCCCTAAACAACGAGAGAGAAATGATCTAGGGAACTTTACGACGCGAAAAATGCAGATATTGGATCCATATTGGATAATGAACTATAGTCGTCCCCTATTGGCTCGTTCTGGTTCATTTTGGCCAATTTAGACTCCAATTAGCTCAGTTTCCCCCCCCGTTTGGGCCCCATCTCTTGTTACCATTCCTCACTACATGCACTACTCAGGCCGTTCCTGTATCAAAAGTGACAACCGCGCATGAAATATACAACTATCCACAACATGAACCTCGACTCCTTGAACGGTCTGGACCTCAATGGAGTGTTCCGAATTGTCAATCTTGCCGTCGCCGGATTGACCGTACGTATCCACCGCAAAATTCCCCGAAATCCCCGCTTTCCCCGCTAACCCCAGGTGTTGTCCGGCTTGTCCCAGCTTTTCAGCGGCTTGTACGTATCGCCAACCATATTTTCCACCTTCCCCCGCTAACCGCAAGCCATTCAGTACGTAACTTCCTATAGAGACTTCCTACGTCACGCCACTAACCTCCAGTTCATTTCCGGTCTCTATATCATCGGTTTTGGCTCCATCATCGGCCTTCTCGGTACGTTGCCACCACCACCTCCAGAACAGTTTCTAGCTCCAAAGGGGCATTTTGGACACCTATTCGCTCTACAGAGCGGGGATTCCCCAATTAGAAGCTATTTCAGCACTCAGATCACTCCTGGGCCCATTATTGTTCCGCTTCCGCTTCCCTTCCACTACTAACCCCCAGAATTCAAAGTCCCCGCTGAGGCCTACGCCTACGGCTCGTTCTTGTTCTCGTTCATTGGCCGTGGTATCTGTACGTATCCCAGTGTCATTTAGTCATTTTATCATGGTGATCTCTACTAACATCAGTCTACACCTTCCTTGCGGTGAGCATCAAAGGCGCCAGCGTCTTCCGCATCATTGCCGGGTTGCTCGTTTTCTTAGTGGGTGTGGGATACATCGCGTTGGAGGCAGTTCCCAGCGTGTCTCCGCCCGAGAACATGAACCCCGAGGGCATTTCCATCGGAGTGAATGATGAGGATATCATCTGAGAGCAACCGAGAACAGGAGATTGAACCGCACGGAAAACCCACCATTCGGATCCTCGAGGCCAATTGAACCCTGTAATTGACTCTAGCAGTCTGACACTGGATTTTTTCCCACTCTCTGGTGGTCTTTTGCCATGTGAACTGTGGCTATTGCTCCGCTGCATTGCCATCGACTTCGCATGGCCAGTTATATCAGCCGCACCAGTCTACCCACTCAATTGACTTCATCATCATTCAACCCAATTCTTATCGATTCCTTCTCCTTTCATACGTTTTTCCTCTCCATATTCCACCTCCCTATTCATCTCCCTATTCCCTCTCCCTATGTAGCGCAGCAATGGCCCCGGATGGGTCTCGCTTTCGCAGTATAAATACACATTTGTGCGCAAACATCAACATCATCACCAATGAAATGGATCCAGATGTCATAAGCATCCCCAAACACTCCTTCACCGCATTCCGTCTCACCTATTCCACCGCCAGAGTGGTGTCTGAGTCCTCCAAATGCGTATTTCTAGGAACCTACCCCGATATCTGGCGAGATGACGGAAGAAAAGACCTTCTTCACGGCGTGAAACACTACACCAAATTGCAGGTCCGCAAGAACTTCAACAAGGCGTCCAACTTGCTCAACACCAGCATTCTCCGAGGACCGTTCAAGAACGATGAAAACGACGGCGACATCGAGGACTCGGCCATGGAAGAAGGTGGATTCAACATTTTCGAGACCGAACGCAAGAAGTTCAACTCTACCATGTTGTTGCGGGCATTGGAAGAGCAAGAAAGCGAGGAAGAGGACGAGGACGAGGAAGACGACGAATCGCTGTCCTTACAATGCACTCCTAGCTCCCCTAACGGTCTCAGACGTATGTCTACCATTCGCACTATCAGAAATGAAGAGTACCATGAGAATAACAACATTGGGTCCAGCAACCGCAATTCCGAGGAAAAGACGTTCGGACTCCACCGATCATATCCATTGGCCCCAATTGACCGTGTTTCCGACCTTAAAGGTGAAAGATCCACTGAAATCGAGCAATATAATAAACCCAAACCCGTCATAAATCACGAGGTTCAACATTCTGGCCCTACTGACCATTTCAGACTCTCTCCAACGCCCCGACCTTCAACCGAATCCAACCAGAAGCCCTACCAGTCCTCTCTAAAGCCTCACATGTCCCAACTATCCGCAGAACACCTAGAAGTTCCCGAGGTGGAATCGTTTCTTCTGCACGAGTTATCGTTACACCAAGTGGCACCTACGAAATCATCGAGAAATTCCAGTTTCCATACAGCTCAGTCCCATTTTTCACAGCCAAAGAAGCAACAGGAAGTACGGTTCAAGGATGACGTGAGGAAACGGTCCAAAATCAGCGTGGAGATGCCCCAACCCATGGAATTGTCTGAAAGTGATATACCTGCTGAAATGGATTGGGATCGAGAACATCATCGATTTGCGAGAAAATTGAGAAAATTGGCCTTCTCCTCAAGAGGCGTTGCCCAGGACATCGTGAAGGTCAGAAACAGAATATACCGGTCCATCTTGAAGGAGTACAAGGATGGAGAAATCCTTCGTCAGGATCGGTTTCTCGTGTTGACAAAAATTCTTCGTAACGTCATATGCGTACTGGAATTCACAGACAACGAGTTTCTTGATTCCCGAGTGTATGAACGATGGACGGAGTACTACTGTGTTCTCAGAAAAACCCTGGATTTCGCCAATCCCTTATCCATTGAGCTATACGAATCAGAGGAGGATATTGCGATAGGAAAAGCGGATATCACCATCCAACTTACTCCCGATGTGAGGGCTTGCATGTACAGCGAGTCAGACAAGTCGTTCTGCCTCACTGCACCCAAATCCAGTCATATGTACGTCTACATCATGAAGGCCCAAAGCCAAATCACCGCCATCAGAGCCCTTTTCTTCATCACCCATTTGGGCCAGAAAATTAACCATCATTACAAAGTATCTATTCCGGACCTCAAGATCAGTTTGGAAATTCCGGTTCCTTTTTCCGAAGTGAAACGGTCTTTCCAACCCCAACATGAGGTTCAATTGACCGTCATGAAACGAGGATATTTAATCACTGCCAGTCCCATATTACAATACTTGAAGTCGGAAATACTTCTGCAAATTCGCAACCAGGGTTCAAAGCGATTCGTGGAATGGGTCGACAAACTCGATTATCCGTGGTTTTGCTTCAAGAGATACGATAGCTTGGATTGGGTGATGAACAACAGCCAGGTATTCATGATGCAGTATAATGTCAGCAAGAGCAACCACCAGTTGGAGCTCCGCAATATGGACACTTCGTATTTCCACACTATCACCGAGAGAGGCAACACCAAGGAGCCGTGTCCGATCGAAGGGTTCTTGTTCAGAATGACCAACACCTCAGGAAGGGAGAGATCGTTCATGAGAGAATTCCACAAGATGCTGTACTTCTTTTCCTGTGACAATATCCTCTTCTTTTCGAAGTACTATAGAGGTGTTCCACCAATTCGAGACGAGGACTTGAAACAAGATGCTTCTGTGACAGAATTGTCTCCGTATCCACTCGATGATCAGGAGCACATTACGTGGTTGACAAGTAAGGATTTTGAGGAAAAGGATTGTGTTGCTTTGAACGAATTCAAGAGACGTTCTCAACAGGTGTTGAACGCCGAAGCGTCCTTGGATCTATGTCTCGTTCAGGATATTCGGGTGATTCATGTGGATCGTCTTTCCAAGACGCAGAAGATTTTCCTGAGTCTTTACTGGTACTCTTCAACAGTGGCCATTAATGATGAATTTATCGTGGATGCTGCGTTTGAAATCGAGATGGTCAATGGAAGCATTCTAAAATTGTTGGCACCAAACAGGAGAGTGAGAGACGAGTGGATAACCCGGCTTTTCGACTTGCGGCACTACTGGATTTCCCGCAAACAGGACAACTTGGAAAGAATGATCGTGGTGAGACACAAGAATAAGGAATTGTTGAAAATTAACGAGTATGTTGATTCGAACGTCACTCTGGAGCTAAGAATGTCGGAATTCAAGTATTCCCACGCCGATCCGTTGGTGCACAACATCAAGGGTCTTGCCATGACCACGTGTGTGTTGATGAGTGGGTACTTGTACCAGAAGGGAAAGAAACACTCCAATTTCAACCAATACTTCGTTGTTCTTTGTCCTGGGTCAATTAAATTATTTTCCATTTTCAAACGGAACAAGATCTCGGGATCGTGGAAACGCACCCCCACCTACGAGCACTATTTCACCATTCCTATCTCCGAATGCTATCTTTATTCAGGAAATACCACCACTCTTGATCTACTCAATGAACATCGCCACATCGACCCCAAATTCCCGTCCCGTCGAGCAGTCCCTCGTGTGTATCCCGATGGATGGAAGTCGTCAGAGGAGGAGCAATTGCGATGCTTTACCTTGTGGTTCGGCAAGAAGCGGCACATGAGGCGAAAACAGAGGCAGCTTCAGGAAGAAGAGCTCTTTTCCTCGAAACGGGACGGCGACGACGTCGAATTGAACCCGGGACTTTCCACCATGATCAAGCGGTTGGGAGTCACGGGCAAGAGCGTGGTGTTCATGGCCCGGTCTCGACAGGAGCGAGAATTGTGGACCTATAACATTATGTCGGAAATTGATCGATTGGCCCGGTACTAGAGGTGGAACTGGACCGTGGTCAAGGCGTCGTCGATGTGCGAGATCAATGCGTTCCATTGGCCTTGTGGAGCCGGGGCCTGCCCGTGTGTAATTATTTTTCTGATGGCCTCGTCGTCGGAGTCCTCGTCGCTATCGGAATCATCCATACCCTCGTTATCAATAGCTGTAGGCGTAAGCATGGATTTCAAGAGACAGTCGATTTTGACGCTACTGACCTCAAGATCACCACCTTCGTAGATGCCGAGGCCGTCCAACACCGGCGAGGGGGGCTCATCGAGCTCGGAATCATCGTCCACTGGAAATGGCGATCCCAAACGAGGAGGACCGGGGGCTGCGATAGTTGAATCGCTGCAATGGCCCGAATCCAGAGGCGATTCTGCGATGGGGGAGTGGGAAGAGACAAATGTGGTGGTTCTGGCGGAATCTCCAGCAGATTCAAGTTCAGTGATGCACACAGTAGAAGACAAGATATCCACGGGAAATTCGTAGTTTCTGTCGAAGAGGGCCACCACCCATTTTTCAATAATGGGAGCCACCTCAGAATGAAGCCAGAGATGGCCGGAACCGGTCCGGATCTTCAAGATGGAGGCATTTGGGGTGGAAAGGTGGGTTTGGGAGAAATCGACAATATGGGGGGTTTCTGCGGTGGCTTCGTTCCAGAGTACCACGGTGGAGTCGAAAAGGTAGACAATTCTGGGGGCGAAAGTCAAGCCGTCGAAGCTGGAGACAAGGCGGTCCACCAAGCGCAAATTGCCCAAATACAACAACCGGGTTAAGTTGAAGGAGTTGGAGCTCTGGACCAAGTGCTTGAGGAGGCAGTTTTTCAATCCCTCAGGAGAAACCGCCCTGTGGGCAGATATCTTGACGGAGACTGTATTGAGGGTGGATTCTGTGGGAGTGGGGGAAGGCGAGCGACAGGAGAGGAAAGAGGAATGGAAGGAGGCGGCGGAGAGCACGCGGGGGATGGTCGTGGACCTGTCAATGTGGGAGTTGCTGATACCATTGAACGAGTGGAATGTGTCGATTCTGACGGGTTTGTCGTCGTTAGTTCCCTCATTAGTTCCCTCATTAGTTCTCTTATTAGTTCCCTCATTGGTTCCCTCAGATACGTCTGATTCTGTCTCTCCTGCATTCCGTATCCCGAGGAGCCCCCCATTCTTCCCCTTTCTCTTCCCCTTGCTCTCGGGGTTTAACACCGACACCTCATCGAACCGCGGGGGAAGGGGTAACGGCCGCCCCAACCACATTTTCCTGTCACCGGTTTTCGCAGCCACCTCCCACCCCCTATGCTCACTCCGGGGGTCCTCCTCCACCCCGAACCGCACCAGGGCCAAGAGCCCGTCACACAAACTCATATCCTGGGCTGCAATCGCCTGATTGCGCCCGCCTGCCACACACTGGGGACCCTGACACACGGGCAATATCCGCGATACCACCTGGTTGCGCGTGAGCAGCGTAGTCCCGTTTGGGGCTATTTTTCGCACCTGATACAACACCGAGATCTTGAAACACTCCCAGTGGACGTAATCCCCACACTGGAGCGGCACGAGCGGCTCCAGCTCGAGCTTGGTGGCAAGAAACTCGTCACACACAAAGCACTTGTCGATAGGAGATGAGCGGACGGAAGGGGCGAGGCCCGAGGAGCCGGAGCCAGAGGAGCCAGAGGAATGGCCGCTTGAGTGCGACCCTGCCAGGGGTCGCAGGTGGAAAAAGGGCCGCACGGCAGGTCCTTTAGGGGAGAAAGGGTCTGTCCATGGCACGGCGGTAGAGGAGGAAATTTGGGGAGAACGTCTGTGGGAACGGATTCTGACGGGAGAGAGTCCGGAGTTTGCCGACCAGAACGACTTGCGGGAAGCGGAAGACACGGGGGTGGCGACTCCTCCGTCGTAGCTGGAGTGCGGTGTAGAATGGGTGGCAGACAGAAATTGCAGGCTGGCATGGGAAGCAGGCAGGGGCCATTCCAGCGAGTCGACGGAGCCCAGACGGGAGGGAGGAGGCGAGACTTCGAGTGGCGGGAACGAGGAGACCATGAGGTCGGCCGTAGTGTCGCTGGGACGGCGGGAAATGCCCTTGAGCTTGTAGCGCCAGCGCTTGCGTTCAGACGCCAGAACAAGACCAGGCATGGAAAGAATGGAGCGGTTGATAAACGGGGGGAATGAAGAAGCTTGTGAAGTTGTTATTTGTGACTTTAGAGCTGTTCTTGACGTTATTTGGGACTCCAGAGCTGGTAATCTTGTGTTGTAAATTGAGACCAGAGCAGTTGAACTGATCACTGAAAACTTGTGAAGTCCACCTGACAAGATATATTGACTGTTATATCTCTAAAACACTATGGTTTGCTGGGAAGTCAGGAAGAGGAGCTTATAAAGAGTGCGTATAACTTGATCTTGGCTGCGAATGTGTGAAAGCATATTATCAAACTACAAATGAGGCATTGCAATTAGGCCCAAAACAGCCAAACCTGCGACATCCCCCCGGAAACAATGACACAATGACGCTGTTGACAAATATGCCGAGGGGCTGCAGCGTAAATGCCCTAAATGTGCTTTGTGTGGGAAAAATTTAATTAGATGGTGGAGGGCCTAGGGTAATTGGATAATATTGACAGATACATGGTAGATACATGGTTATATGGTAGGTATTTGGTAGCTATCCGGGCAGTATGGGTTTTCTAGGGAAGTAAATGTTAGGTGTGGTGGGTGAATATTTTCCATAGATAGTGGAAGAAATGGGCATTTCGCCCAACTCCGTTTCTCTATCTATTGATCTTTCCGTGGATGGTGTATCCTCCACATCCAAATGTGGCACCATTGCCAAAAGAGGATGTTGTACATGGACCAAATGGGACGAAACGGAGAAGCACAAGGCGGTATCTACACCAGGGAAAAGATCAAATGATGCCGATAACCGATAACTCCAGTTAATGAGAATTATGGGATTATGGTCAATAAATGGCAAAGTTATCGATGTAGTGCATAGTTATTAGTGCGACAAGTCTAAGTCTAAGACACGAAGAAGCCTCAACATCAACTAAGGAGGTAACCAGATATCCGACAAAATCAAGGTATCCGACAAAATCAAGGTATCAGACAAAATCAAGGTATCAGACAAATTAATCACTTCAGATTGATCACATCCATCAATTCATCACCTAAAACACCAACACTTATCCACGTCTCTTCCCTCTCTCTACCCATCCCTTACCCTTTCCTCTCCCTCTATGCAGTCCAGTCCGCATCCCCTCACTTTCATGTTCCCTCCCTAATATCATTATCCATTCCCTCACTCAGTGCCATATTCCCTCCCAAAATTCCATAATCTCAAATCCCTTCTCAAAATCCCAAATCCCCATAATTCCACAACTCACTGGAAATCTCAATTGCCCAACACCCCGGGGTTCTCGGAGTCCCCCCCCACCCACGTGACCCAGCCTACCAACCGGCACTTAACATCCGTCTCCACCGCACTACCTCCGGGAACCTATCCCCCGATGAGAAAAGGTTTACAACTTCACTTCGTTCTTCTTCACTCCTCAAGATGATTCGCAGTATCCGTCCATTGGCCAATGCCAGCCGCATGTCCACCAGAGGCTTGGCTTCCTCCACCTCCGACTTGGTCACCATCGAATTGCCCGAGTCCTCGTTCGAGGGCTACAACTTGGAATCCCCCGAGTTGACGTTCGAGACCGAGAAGGAGACGTTGTTGAAGATGTACAAGGACATGATCGTGGTCAGAAGAATGGAGATGGCCGCCGACGCGTTGTACAAGGCCAAGAAGATCCGGGGTTTCTGCCACTTGTCCGTGGGTCAAGAAGCCATTGCTGTTGGTATCGAGAACGCCATCACCTCCGAAGACACCGTCATCACCTCGTACAGATGCCACGGTTTCGCCTACACCAGAGGCGCGTCGGTCAAGGAGATCTTGGGCGAATTGATGGGCAAGAGAACCGGAATTTCCTACGGTAAGGGTGGCTCCATGCACATGTTTGCTCCCGGATTCTACGGTGGTAACGGTATTGTGGGTGCCCAGGTGCCATTGGGTGCCGGATTGGCGTTCTCCCACAAGTACAGGGGTCAGAAGGCCGCTTCCTTCACCTTGTACGGTGACGGTGCCTCCAACCAGGGCCAGGTGTTCGAGGCCTACAACATGGCCAAGTTGTGGAACTTGCCCTGTGTTTTCGCCTGTGAAAACAACAAGTACGGTATGGGTACCTCCGCCGCCAGATCTTCCGCTCTCACCGACTACTACAAGAGAGGTCAATATATTCCAGGTTTGAAAGTCAACGGTATGGACATCTTGGCCACCTACCAAGCCTCCAAGTTCGCCAGAGACTGGTGTATCCAAGGCAATGGCCCATTAGTGTTGGAGTACGAGACCTACAGATACGGTGGTCACTCCATGTCCGACCCCGGAACCACCTACAGAACCAGAGAAGAAGTCCAACACATGAGATCCAGAAACGACCCTATTGCCGGCTTGAAGGCCACTTTGTTGGAAAAGGAGATTGCCACCGAAGACGAAATCAAGGCTTGGGACAAGAAGGCCAGAAAGTACGTTGACGAGCAAGTCGCTGCTGCTGAGGCCGACTCTCCTCCAGAGGCCAAGATGGACATCTTGTTCGAGGACGTCTACGTCCCAGGTTCCGAAATCCCCGTGTTGAGAGGCAGAATTTCCGACGACTCTTGGGACTTCAAGAATAAGACCTTCTTGAATAAGGTCTACTAAGCATAGGGTTTGTACAAGACTTCTTGTATAAAATCTAATAAAATGAAACGACTTCAATTATCGATTAGATCAACTAGCTTGTCTCTGTACTTCCGTATGCTACTTCATTTCATTATTAGATTATTTCAATCCTATAGTAATACATATAATTACAATTTGTATGCTTGTGTAGATTGAGAAGACTTTGGCTAACCAGATTTCACCTCAACTTCGAACTCAACCTCCTTATCTGCATCTATATAAGAATCACACATGCACCACACTGACAATTTATGCTTGCCCTCACTAGGTAAAGTAACAGATAAGACGATTTCTTGAGATTCTTCGCTGATGGTAGTTTTCTTGATAGAGTAGAGCTGTTTCGTGGTTGGATCTCCAACAATAACCCACCAATATTCATCCTTGGGATAGGGATAATGTTGGGAAACCACCGTCAAGTCTTCTAATTCTTCGTCTCTTTCCAAAACAATGGTGATATCCTTTGGTTCACCCACAACCATAGGTTCTTCAAGATCCAATTTGTAGTGGATATCGATGTTTGGGTACTTATTGACAAACTCTGCAACCTGATACAACTTGGCCTCTTTCATCTGGAGAAGTTTATCTCTCTCATCGTCTTCCAAGGACATAATATCGTAGACTGTTTCAATATTCAGTTGTTTACATCTTTGAAGAATAGCCGAATCAAAGTTGGGAATCTGCTTTAATGGACTCTCCTTAAACCACACAGCCTGAACAATCATTTGTGATAAGTCTATCACTTGAATCGAATTAAGATATCCTTCACTCGATAAAATGTCAACGCATGCTGAAATCAAATTCAAACAAGTCTTAAGTACAAATTGTTGATCCTGTTGCAACTCGTGCAGAAGTGGCATTCTTAACATATGTGCCTGAAGAAGAATAAATGCTTTCACAAATGGACTCTCAAAACTTGGATTGGAGTACTTTATAGGGACTTTACTGTGAATTTTGGAAAGAATTGACGGTTCATGTTCCCTAATTTTGAGTGATTCGAACTCAGATGCAGATGTCAAGACCTCTATAATTTGACTGATCTTAGTTTTGTTGGTCAATTTACCCAATGAAGACATAGTTAAATATGGGACATTGTAGTGGGAGGAGATGAGAGTGTAGTCGGTTGGAGCGAATGTTTCATCGTCCTCATCATCATCCTCAATATCAACCAAGTCAATATCGGCCAAGTCCTTCATGACGCCTTCAATAACTTCAGATAAATATTCTGAAATACCCAAGCTGGTCACATCTTTAACATCATAGAAGCTTGGATTGTTTCGGATTCTTCTGTAGAAATATGTGAATGTGATCCAATCCATACAGTCCTGGTTGGATTTCAAATTCTTAGCACCTATTTCATCCACAAATTGGTCACTAAGAGAAGAAGTTAAGTAACTTTCAACGGGCAAACCTTGTCCCAACATCTGCTGATAGAATTTCAAGTTACTTTGCTTGGTAACAATGTTCACTCTTCCCTTATTCGACGTGAAATCCGAGCATGAACCTATCATTTCGAATATATCATTGACTGGATAATCCACATATCTGTGTTCCTTGCCATCGAATTCTTGAGTTCCAAGAATAATGACTCTAGGGGCCGATGGGGCATAGTGACAAGTTTCCTTAGTCGATAACAAAAGGGTTATCAAATCATTCTCGAAGAGCTTTGCCACGATTAATTGATCAGTCGCGGGCATACCCGAATGATATATGGCAATACCATTTTTCAATAACTCAACGAGAACAGGATCACTAATTCTCTCAAGGTAAGGCTCGATCTCTTCCAAATCAGTATTTAATAAGGAAACCGATTCATTTTCAGCAAATTGAACCAATTTCAAACCAAACTCAACACTTTGCTTTCTAGAAGCGAGAAAAACCGAATGTTTTAAAATCGAATATCCTTCGTCCGTTTCAAACTTAGAATTGGCAATGGTTTCCCAAGCGTTCCTCATTCCCCAATTCATGAACGAACCATGATCACGCAAGTCCGACGATTGCAATCTGATTTCTTCGATTTGATGAAATCTATTGGATGGATCAAAGTTGAAAATATTATTTTTAGAACATCCCAACCATTCACAAACATCTCTGCTATTAACAAGTGGAGAACTTAGGGAGACTATTCTTAAATCTTTCTCAAACTGGGATGCAAGAAGACGCATACGTGAAATTATGACTTCATAATTGACAAATTGCGGCGAACTAAGCATATGCAAGTCGTCACAAATCAATAATTCAATGGATTGAACAGCTTTCCTTTGTCTCCATCTCTTCGTGAGAACGTGGAATTGTTGTGATGTTGCAAGGACCAAGTGGCTCTTATTCAAAATTTGAAGGTCCTTTGAAACTTCACCCGTCAACTTTTGGATCATTTTCTCAAAAGGTTTGAACTTTTTAGTCCACAACTTGGCCAATTTATCCACATTTTCTTGAATTGGATGAATGTATACAATTCTACCCTTGTTCTGATTCCAGTGATTCAAAATAGCTAACTCAGCGCAAGCTGTTTTACCTCCACCTTTTGACAATCCAATTAACACATTATCATTGGAATTGAATAAGCTCACGAATGCTTGAGATTGGAACTTATTGAAATAGTCGAATTTGAAAATTGATCTGAAATCTTCAGGGATACTGGACACGGGCACATTTTGAACATCCAAAATGGATGTAAACGATGATTTCTTTGGAAACTTAAGAGAACTTAAGTGGATTGGAACTCTCCACTCACTATGCAACCAGTTCTCATTAATGAGAGAGATAAAATAGTTTGGTTGAAGTGGATCCGAAATTTCAACTGAGAAATCCATCCAATGCTCTTTTTTGGAATTTTCTTTCCTGATTTGCAAATAATCGTAATGCAAAATCTTTTCACCATCACAATCCTCCACAAGGACTATAAATGATTGAAAATTACCGTGTACTTTCGACCAGTTCCATGTAGGGAGAATTTCAACTTGAACCCTTATAGTTGTTGAAGTAATAGGCTGCAGATAACAGTTGATTTCCACCTTGGGAAATTGCTGAATTAGATCATAGGCCATTTGACTATTTCCTTTGAGGTTTAATGCTTCGGATAACTCTAATGCATTCAAATTGAAATAATTGATGAATTGTAAATGAGAACTCTCAGTGACTCTAACAATTTCTCTTGGACATAATTCTCCAAATTGACGGAATGGAGAAGAAGTTAACCACATACGCTTCTCAACCATCTTACAGAGATTGAGAGTAATCTTTGCAAGGTTAGACCAACCCTTTTTGAAGACAACTTCAAAGATTGCACGTAACAATCTTCCAGCAGATTGTGTGATATAGATCATATCTGCCATCAAAGCAAATCCTTCCAATGATAGTGTAGAAATATAAGATTGAAGTAAAACGTTCACCTTAGCAATTGGTTCATTTGCGCCCTCTTTAATTGGAATAGGGCACTTTTCTAAAAGCTTTGTAACCTCAAGCTTTTCTTCTTGTCTGACAGGTATATACTTAAACTCTCCAGACATGGCAAATATCTTCAAAACTTCAATTTCGGTGAACCAAGGCTTCAATTTAGTATTGTACATGTTCATAGTTGGATAGTTAATGTAGAAATGGGAGGCAATTTTTCCTAATTCAGTTGGTTTTGCCTCGCCTGTGACTTGATTGTACTCGACTAAGTGATTACTCTGCAAGATTGTTAATGCAGAATGAATGAGATCTGTTCTCTTTAGTTTCAAAGATTTGTCTTCATCATATTCTGATCCCACATGATATAAGGCTGGTGATTTCAACATGCGAATGTATAGATATGTGTAGCTTAACCACTCAATGCCTTCATTGAGAGACTTCACCGTGCCTAGGACAATTTCTGCATTTAAGTTATCAACTAATTTGCTGATGAACTGAGACTCAATTGGTAATTGTTGATTTAGGATTGCAAGATAATACTGCAATTCATCATGAGCAGTAATGATTACACCTTCACCACTTTTGTCATATCTTGGTCTTCCAGCTCTACCAAGCATTTGTAAAATATCTTGAGGTGAAAGCTGTACCCATGTTCCCCTTTCTGGATTGTAAGTTTCAGTTCCTTTGATGACAACTGTGTGTGCGGGCAAGTTAACACCCCAGGCCAAAGTTGCTGTGGAAACCAATACTTTTATGTGACCCTGGGCAAAGAGATCTTCAACAACACTTCTCTCCTCTTTATTAAGACCAGCGTGATGGATTCCGAAACCAAAAGGAATTATTTCTCTCAAATTACGATTTTTCATTCCCTCTCCTTCCTGTTTCAATATTTCAGCAGACCCTGAACCCGCTTTTAAAACCAATTCACTTTCGTTTGTCAGTTCCAATTTTTCCTTGAGCCAATTAGCTGTCTTGTATGTATCCTTTCTGGAATGCACAAATATGATAATTTGATGATTGTTCTTGACGGAATCAATCAACTTTTCATGACAAGCTTCATTCATAGCATTTAGCTTCTTGATGGCTTTTTTCTCCTTTATACCAATGAACTGTTGAGCCAATGGACAAGGTCTGTAAGTAGCATCAAAATAAAAGAGGCCCTTTTTTACCCGTAAAAATTGAGCAACATCTTCATAATTTGGTAAAGTGGCAGAAAGGCCAAGTAATCGAATGGAATGTCCAGTAGACTCTTGATATCTGTGAATCCTACTGACAATACTTTCTAAAACTGGTCCTCTCTCATCATGCAATAAATGAATCTCATCGATAATAATTAATTTTGTTAACGCCGTTGTTGATGACATATCTGAAGACTTTCTAGTAATAATATCCCACTTTTCGGGCGTAGTCACCAAGATCTGGGTTTCCTCGATTTGCTGTTTACTCAAATTGGAATCACCGGTCAATTCATTCACAATAATTCCAAATGTTGGCGTCAACCGTCTTTCAAATTCTCTCATCTGTTCTTGTACCAATGCTTTCAATGGTGCAATGTAGACAATCTTGAATTTGCTGAGATTAATTTTTCCTGTTTCAGCATCCCTGAAGTTCTCAATGGTCCTGAGTACGGTTAACATTGCCACATTAGTCTTACCTGCACCTGTTGGAGCACACAAGAGCACGTTCTCGTCTGAACCGAATGCAAGTGGGTATACCTTTGACTGAATCCGATTCAAGGTCGAGGTTTCTGAAGATGGAAAAACCTGTCTGGCCCATTCTGGAAGTTCGGAAATGGGGATCAAAGATTCTCCATCTGCAAGAGGAGGAGTTTCTGGTGGAGGGATGCTAATGATATCATATGACTTTTTGGCTTGTTGGTACGATCCGTCTGGAAGTTTCACTTTCCGTGTCGCCATTAAATGTGATCCTTGATCGAAGGAAATTGCTTCTAAATCGATTATTTTGGGTTCTCTTTGTGCTGACGATTTACTCTTCTTTTCAGATGCTTCTGGAGTATCAGACAATCTTCTCTTTTTCTCTTGTCCAGTCGCAACTCCAGTCGAGAGTTCTGATGCCAATGATGCTAAATTCATTTTCTCCAAATCCTCTATCACTTTATTCTTTTTGCTTTCGTCGTTTCCGTTTTTGAGCCATTCTATTTTGTAGTGAATTCGCCATCTATTTTCAGTGCAAAGCTTGACAAAATCAAAGTGGTCATAATCCATCAACTCCATCAACTCATTCTCCAAATCTCTCGATGTAACCTCTTGGTTACTAAGTAATGATAAGATTTCAGAGTGGATAGTCTGAATTTTTGAGGGATCTTCATTCTCCAAAAGGGTCGTGAGTTTGCGTTGAAGATAAAATAGATCAATATCATTAAGTGAAATTATATTGCTAGTCTTCTCTGTTGATTTTGCAGTTTCGATAACTGATTCAGATTGAAGAATGTCATCTTCAGCTTGCACATCCTCGGTATCGTTTTCTTCTGGTTCATCTTGTTCGTCCTCACCCAAGTCTTGGCCAAGGGTTTCATCTTCACTTTCATCGAAAACAACCGCCACATCCTGGGCCAGCTCTTCTTCTGCATCCACTTCTTCCAAGTGGTAATCGGTGATTCTGTTGGCCAAATTGATCAACTCGTTCATTTGTACATCGGAGATCTGTTCATCCAAAATCAGTGAAACCTCGGTTTTCTTCTCCAGAACAGTGGACTCCAGCTTCAACACTTCGAGAATGGTATCTGCTGCGGACAAGATAACGTCGTGACTGGTATCTGGTAAGAACTGGAGAACCTGGGCCATTATCAAGTCGAAGAAATGGGCTGTATCAGCGTTTGTTGGATGGTATGAAATGCTTTCGGAGGTGCTGATGTATGAAAAGTTATTAAAGGAAGCATTGGTGTCTTTAGACTTCGTTTGTGCTGGTTTCTTGTCTTGCTGAGGTTTGTCTTTCGAGACTCTGGTACCCATATCTGCCACGGAGATCTGTCCCACAAGAGAGCTTGGGTTGGTATTGACATCCTCCCTGTTTCTCCTTTCCGATCGTATCACCTTATTGGACATCTCATCGTAGCTATATTGCTTGTTTGAGGACTCCATGGTTGAGATGAGAGGAATGGATGTTTATGCGATGATGTGCGAAGTATCACCAGAATGGAAACAGGTGCGAAGACTTGGGGCGAGGAATAATGTGAGGATTTTAGACTTTTTGGTAGTGAAAATGTGCTGAAATCGCTGGAATCGAGAGTGGATAGAGCGATTGTAGGGAATAAATGGTGAAAATGTCTATCTTTCTGCTTTTTGTTTGCTTTTTCGTAAGAGGTCCAGTCGGCCATTAGAACGTAATGTAGCGAATTCCAGTTTTGATGACGTGAAATATAAGGAATGAGATGTACGATTCGGCTCTGAATATGCTGTAGAATTAGATCATAGAGATGGTGGATATAATTTGGTAAATTAATGGCGTCTTTGTGGTTTGTGGTTCTGTGCATAAACACAGAAACATTTCTCCACCGATTTCAGTCAAATTCAACAGAAACAATGAGCTCAGGGAAATTGGCCAAACATGAGTACTATTATCGCATACTTCTAGCCTTTGTGTGTGTAGAATTCTGGATTATTGTTGATGAGTCTCGATTGATCTCATTGGCCGACTATTGCTCCAAATGATTCCTTTATCGCAGAGTCTAGTCACATCCATTAATCATACTAAATCAAACTCATCTCTAAGGATTATTTTCTCCTATAAACACTCCCTGTGTATTCTTGTGTATTCTTGTGTATTCTTGTGTTTAATAGAAGTGGGAATTAATTTGCAACAGTTTCGCGAAATCTACTTCACTTCTTTTAGTGCCACCATAAGATAACAGTAATATCTCGGGCTAAACCTCACATATACCACTCAGAATAAATTGTCCTAGTCCCTACATTCTCCTTGAATCGTCTTGAGAACTTCTCTCCTCAAAATCTCTCCAATTCACAAGTCTTATCCCCATACTGCAGTACTAGAGACAACACTGCTTAAGCATTTATGGTCAACCTAGAAATATTCTTATTCGTTACTGATCCTAACCATCAAATAAGAGAATCGAGCCTCAGTCCAGAGATCCCTTGTTTGTTGTCATTATCACATCCACTATGTGGGCCACATTGGCATCTTGACACTCACTTTTCTTCCTCAATCCGCAAGGTTGCAAATGCAGAATTTACTAAAAGCATCAAATGTTTTTCCAAAGTTTCTACAACACCCCCTTTGCCAAATTGTTAACTATTCAAAACCGACAAGATCTCACGTTGATATCTTCCCTAGACCCGTGTTGCTCTCGGCTGCAAAACTTGGTCTACCCCTGCCACTACTACCGATGAGTCAACCCACGTGACATGTCTCGATATCAACAATTTTCTGAAAGAAGTTTATCAACTACAGCCATGTCCAGTCCCAATGCATTAACGCCGTTCATCAAGTCCCTATTGATGGAACCCCCAAACTTCACTGCTGGTGACTTGGCCACGGTGTTGCGGTGCATCTTCAGGGGCATTCCCAATGATGCCCAGACCGCTTCGTTCTTGACTGCATTGAGAATGAGAGGTTTGGACCAATACCCGGAATTCATAGCCGCAGCCGTGACCACCGTGTTGGAATTTTCCAAGATGATCCCTCCCGAGCTCGTGGACGCTTCTGGATACGTGGATATTGTCGGTACTGGAGGCGATGGTAAGAATACCTTTAACGTGTCGACCTCCGCAGCCATTGTGGCTGCGGGTATGGGATTGCCTGTCTGCAAACATGGTGGTAAGGCCAGTTCATCCACCTCTGGTTCAGGCGACTTGCTCAAGTGCTTGGGTGTGGACTTGATGGGAGTCAACGATGTGACCACTCCAGAGATTGTCAAGCGCTCCGACTTTTGCTTTTTGTTTGCGCCTGCCTTCCACGGAGGCATGTTGAAAGTGGCACCCATCAGAGCTGCCTTAGGTATTCCAACCATATTCAATATTTTGGGTCCGTTGATCAACCCAATTCCATTGAGAGCACGTATTTTGGGTGTTTACAGCGAGCAACTCGGAGAATCATATGCATATGCCGCATCTATCCTTGCCAAAGAAAGCAAGGTTCATAAAAAGACCATGGTGGTGTATGGAGATATCGGATTGGACGAGATTTCGCCGTTTGGCTACACCAAATATTGGATGATTGACGAATTGGGTGAAATCACCAAGGGTGTGATATCGCCAAAGGATTTCAACTTGCCCGAGCACGATCTCACTTGGGTGGCTCTGGGAACCCCAGAAGAAAATGCCACCACATTGCTTCATATCTTGAGACAAGACGTTCCTAGATATCAAATTAGAGAAAGCAATAACCACGCGTTGGTGGACTACATTTTGATGAATACCGCTGCCTTGGCCGTTGTGGCAGGAATTGCCAACAACTGGGTTCACGGTGTTGAACTTGCCAAGCACTCCATTACTTCCGGAGCAGCTTTGGGAGCGTTGGAGGACTTCAAGACTGCATTGAAGGAGCTTCCTGTTCAGCTTGCCGAGTAACGGCGTATTTAAAAAATAGAAATAAACGGGATAATCGGAAACTGTAGTGTAGTTCACTGGATGTAAAACAATTGAAATTATCTTTGATCATTGTGAAGTTGGAATATTCCAAGTTAGGATCTTTGGCTCGATCAATAGATGAATTCACATTTTAATGGATGCAGAGGTCTATTGGGTTTAGTATATGTTGAAAATTCGTTTAATTGCATTATTTCCAGTATCTAGTAGGAAGTGAATAACACCAAATTTCCTGGAAATCCAAGTCACGATTATTAGTATCGAAATATTGTGTGTATTATCATTCTCGTATTTTCGTCTTTTCGCATCCACAATTCGATCTTGGAAAACCTGTCTTACTCTACTCTGATACTCGCATAATACGCAATATGATATAGCTACTTCCAATAATTTCCTACAACTACTTTATCTGCATTCTCTTGTGAAATTTATACAGGGCAAAGTGTCCAACCTCATTCCTACCAAGCACTAATTTTCTATCATAAGTTTCACCCATATTGCTGCAAATATCTAACTTCAAGGTCGCGTCCTGCACCAACGTATCAGCCGTTTGGACTCATTATCGAATAAGTAGTGCGCGGTTCAAATCACCAACTCATTTGTACGCGTATATAAACAACATCAAAGACTTGATGCTCCCATGTTTTCCAGCAAGAAGCTCATAGGAACCCCGCAAAGGGCCTCGACACGGCCCCGTGGGGGTAAACATGAGTTTACTCCAATAGGAAACCGTTCCAGATCCACTATCGAAGAAAATGCTCCCCCAGAACCCCCAAGTCTTCTGAACAGACGTACCCTTTTCAAACTGATTCAGCCTGACAACGACATACTTTCCACTTCCTTTTTTGAGGATACCGTCGATAACTTCGACACTATTGGATCGCTACATCAACAAGAGTTTGAGACCAAGACTGTGCCCAAGCCCGTACAGAGACGCGACTTCGTGAATAATGGCTTTTCCTCCATAAAGGAGCAGGAAGAACGTATCAAAGAGCTAGATTCCGAGAATTATCGCTTGAAATTGAGTGTTTTGGCCATGCAGAGGCTTCTAAGCGGCGCTCCTGCAGATCTGCGCCAGCTACACTCGGAAAACGTTGCCCTCCAGGCAGAACTAGACCAATTGCAAAGAGCCATGGAAGTGCTAAAGGCGGAAAAAATGGAGCTCGAATATCTGTCAAACAAGGAAAACGATGCTGACATTCGCGTCAAACAGCTTAAGGCTGAGTTCGAAGAAGCGTTGGATCACAAAGACGAGAAGTTGCATCACTTGGAGCGGAAAATAGACGATTTAGAAGCAAGATTGGTCGAGACAACTGAAGACTCACATATAATTGAACAGTTGAAGGATCAAGTGAATGAACTACTCAAGGAAATAGACTCCTTGAAGAAAGATTCAGATAAATCCATGGATGAAGTTGAAATGGTACATAAACACAATCATTCCTTGGAAGAAGAAAATTCCAAATTGAAGACAAGAATGGATAATTTGATTAAGGACAACCAGTCTTTAGAAGAAGCAGTTGAAGAATTATCTCGAAAACTCCTTCAATCTGAAAGACATACCCAGGAACTTGAGTCAGAATTGAAATCAAAATCAGCTGAACTCCATGACAGAGAATCTTCCAAATATGCCTCCGAATCGACATTGCAGGATAAGGATAGGATAATTCATCGCCAAACGCAAGAGTTAGCTGATTTGCAATCAACTCACAAAACTCTCCAGAGAGAAATTGAAAGATTAGAGGCATTCCACAGAAGTAGTGAGTTAGCCAAGGACGATTTAAGAGAAATGACCAGCACCATAAGGGAATTGAAAGATATTGTTGAGGCAAGAGATTCGGAAATCAAGCAACTCAACAGTAAGCTTTTGAGTAGGAATGGAGAAATCGAGGATTCTAAGTATGCTTTGAACAGATTGGAAAGAGAAATCGACTCATTGGAAGAAGATGTTAAACAAAAGAATTGCCAAATTGAAGATCTCAACCAACTTAATAGAAGTTCAAGTAATACGAATTATACTTATGAATCACAAATTGATTCCCTCAACCACAAAATCAAGCGCCTTTCAGACAAAAATATTGCCTTGGAAGATTCTTTAGCTGCTACAAAGAGAGAACTAACTGACTCCAAACTATCCAATAATAAAATAATGGAAGATTTGAGGATGAACAATCTTAAATATTCTAAGGATCAGAGTTCGATTTCTAACTCCTTGGAGTCAAATAACATACAAATTGAGTCTCTCAAGAAAGAATTGGATGAAAAAACGGTTGAACTCGAAGAAATGGCAGATGAAAATCAAAGTTTGCTTCGAAAATTGACCAAGCAAGCCAATATTGGCAACGATCGGTCTAGCCTTGAACAAGACATCAGCGAGTTGGCAAAGGAGAAGCAAAATTTATTACGCGATTTACGTGAAAAGGACCTGGTATTGGATAGCTTATGCTTTTTGCTTGAGGTAAGGAATCATGATGAAATAGAATCAGAAATCGGTGATTTATTGTCGGCAAACGAAAAGTTGAGAGATATCTTGGAAACTTCTGCCTCCAGAGAGGATAATCTAGAGCTGAGACTCAATACTTCGGCTGGTTCTTTGGATATAAAATCGCAAGTCATTCAGCAACTTGAAAGAAAGATCCATAACCTTGAACTTGAAGTCGATGAAAAAGAAGATTTGATTAAATTACTTGAAACCACTTCTATGCACAAGACTAGATCTCGTGATATGGACTCTTATTCAGATATGCTTAAATCGAGATCCTACGATGATGTCACGATTAGAAAGTTGGAATTGGAAATTGAAGGTTTGAAGCGCAACCAGGATGTTGATATGAGAAGAAACAAGGATGTTATCCATGACCTTGAAAGAGAGGTTCTGAGATGGAAGTCCTTGGCACAGGAGAGACAGCTGCAGCCTACAAACTCACCATCTGCTATTGAGAGTCTTTTGGAATTCCAGCTTAAGGAGAGTAATAAGCTTAACGATGATTTGTCGAAGCTGTTATCTTCAACAAAGCAAAACCTCGTTTCTATGGAGGATAAGATAAGCAAATTGGAGATGGACAACAGGGAGCTTGCGAGTATGAAATCACAATTGGAAGTTAAGGATAGTGATGAAAAATTAGAGAACCAACGGTTGAGAACCAGAGCAAAGGAGCTTACTGAAGACGTGGTTAAGGTCACAACCCACTGCAAGAAGCTAGTGCAGAAGGTCAATGAACTTAACCGTTCAAAGCAGGAGTTAGAAGACAAAGTGGAACAGCTTCGTGAAGCTAGAAACCTAAATGACAAGGTCAATGACCTCAATCTTGACGCATTGACTGATAAGGTCGATAAGCTCAATTTCAATATAAAGGAAAGGGAATCAAATGAATTAGTGAAAATGAAATCTGCTAATCAGGCTCTCATAACCAAAATCGACCATTTGAACAAGAAACTCCAGTCATTGAATGACTCTGTTTTCAGCAGGCAGACGAGTGTTTCGCCCAACAAGGTTGCCCATTTGGAAAAGCAATTGATTTATTACAAGGCGAAGCTCTATGACTTCAATCTTAGGGCCAACGATTTACAGGTGATGAACACGTTTATTCTTAACTCAATTAAGAATTCGAACCGCATGCTTAAGGATGATGTGGAAAAACTCATTGCCTATGGGATTTATCCCGATAAACCTGCCAGAGACTCCAGAACCCTGCGAAAGGGATCTCCTATAACCTTCCAGGTGTTGGCCAAGTTTGTGTTGGCGGCGGTGAGAATCAGGAGAAGGCACGAGCGTTCGGAGAGGCGGAAGGTCAAGCTTCTTGAATTGAAGAATGAGATTGAAAAGGAAAAGGTGTTTTTGGTGTGACCGGGGTGTATAATAGTTTAGTTCTTGTTTGTATAACGATACCGGATTTTATGCCAACTGTAGTGACAGAAAAGGAATATGACTGGCATGGTATTTCCATCTGATGATACCATCTCATGTACTTGCACATGATACTATCTGATAAAATTATCTCCTGTCTATCTCATGCACTTTCTGATGATACTTTCTGATGAAATTATCTCATGGTTTATCTCAAGTCTATCTCATGATAACATTTCTTATCTATCTGAAGAAATTATCTCTTGTCTATCTATCTTATCCTATCTCATGATATGAGTAATCGGGGTCTGGAAGTTTTTATCGGTAGAAGGCTGTCTTGTTCTTCCGATACGAGGAGTCTGAATAGCAGAGGAGACCTGGTACCCCATTGAGCTGGAACGATAGCCCAAAAACGTGGTATTGGCTGGAGCTATCAAATCGGACGAGTTTAGCGAAGTATCGCCCTGATGTACTCCCATGATACTATCGTTAACCAAGTCGGGAGAAAGGATGCTATCCAAGTTGTCAGAAGCCAAATAGCCATTGGAGAGGAAGTCTCCTACGGTCAAATGATCCTGTGCAGTTTCTGGTCCTTCGGGACGGGAATAGACGGGTTTGAGGATAGTTCTGTCCACTTCTTTGTGCAATGCACTAGACTCATTGAGGAACTTCTCGAAGATACTCAAGTCATTCCAGGTCTTTTCTTTGAGGAGTTCCTTGTTTTTGATGAGTTTTGCCCCTAAACGCATGGAATTGATGGGAATGGTGCCTTCTTCTTCGTCTTCTTCAAGTAGCATCTGGGGAAAGAGATTGTTTGTTGCCTCGATAAGGGCCTGAGTATCGATGTCGTCGAAGGGAATTGGTTCATCATGCCATCGTTCCATGTAGAGCACGTGGTTGGGGTCGTCTATGTGAAGATATGAGAAGGTGGCGTCTCTTGTGGACATGGAGGGAGAAGAAGTGAAGGAATAAATGGGTGCAACAGAATTAATGTAAATGCGATTGAGGAAAAGATAAATAGTGCGATCTTAATTAAGGTGCGAACTTAGTGAGAAACCTCAGAGAGGAATAGAGCGAGAATAGTGAGGGTTATCCAGAGCACCACCCAGAGAGGGATTGGGGGTGAAATTGAAATCTGGCACCATAACTGGGGTGAAAAAGGTGGATGGGAGTGTAAAATTGTCAATTGCGTTAGAACAGGGTTAAGAGAAGGTATCATCATGTAAGGCCAACGACAGGAAGCATTTTAACATGTCAAACAGCAAGTTGACACTATTGTAAGATGCTCAATGGCATCAGATATAGCCAAACGGAAGCATGATGCCATAATTAGAGCCAAATTAGTAGGAAGTTCCATATCTGGGGAACAAACTAAAACCCTCACTACCAAATGCAGCATATAATACTAATTTCAAAAAACAACCAATACCACAAGTAAACCAAACTAACACCATAACAAAACCAAAAAAGTCAACCACATCTCCATCTCCTTCCACTATAAACCTTACAGTAGTCAATCGTCTTACTCTCGACCGTGTCTCAATTTATATCCTTTCTATCATTTATCACACCTACTTTACGCAACCGGTACCAACCGAGGCTGTTCACACAAACTCTCAAACAATGGTGCGCTGCTCTTTAACACGCTCTTGTCAAAATTGGACGATTTCACCAATTTGAACGCTCCTGTTCCAATACTCATGGTTTGTCCCAAAATAATACACTCCGACACACCTTCAATTTTATCATGTTTCATGAAGAAGGCAGCATCAAACAAGTGGTCGGTGGTTTTCTCGAACGAGGCCAATTGCAACACCGAATCTCTCATTTTGCTTAAACCGAATCTGGTGATACCCAAAACCTCACCCTTGTAAGTCATAACATCTCCCAATAATTGAATATGACGAGGATCCACACTCATTCCGTGGTTACTCATGGTATAGTCGATTTCCTTGATGATGGAGCTCCGAGCTGCCTCGATTCCCAATACTTCAAACACCTCCAAAACGTGGTTGGTGGTGGTTTTGGTGCCAACAATTCCATCAGTGCTCATCACTTCTTTCAAGCCATAACCTTCCACCAACAACTCCTTCTTGCTGTCGTCACGAATATTGATGACGGCACGGAAAATATTGGGCAACCCCTTGATGCAGATCTTGGGTAAAGCCCGTTTGAGCTGCTGCATGCGGAAAAAGAGAGCATTGGTGGTGTCGATAGGATTTTTGAAACTTTCTGTCTTGTTCTCTCTCAAGGTAACCAACACATTAACCCGGTCCTTGCCACTGACGGAGACATCACCGGGCAAAATCTTCAATTTGGGGGCTGAGAAGATCGCCTGGGCAATTCCGTCCAAATTGAGCTCCAACTGTAATTTTTCAATTGTCTTCATGTCCACCTTAATGGACAAATATGCCATATTGTTCTTGTACACGTCTTCAATGAAATATGCTACATCCTCCAACAACGTCTTCTCGATCCGGCCCTTGACCACCCGGGCCGCAATCTCGTCATTGTCGTTGACCAACACTGAGTTGATGATGGGGGTAGAAATTACCTTGGAGGCATTGATGATTTCCTTAATCCGCGGCACACCCAATGTCACATTCATCGAGGCCACACCGGCAAAATGGAAAGTCTTCAACGTCATCTGCGTACCGGGTTCTCCAATCGACTGGGCTCCAATGGCTCCCACCGCAGTTCCAGGCTCCACCTTGGCCCTTCTGTATTTGTAGAGACATTGTTCCAAAAACTTTTCAATGGACTTGTGCGACATCTTCAAGAGCTGGTTCACGGCATTCAACGCCAAGGCATCGTCATCCAAGGTAATCTCGTCCTCGGGTGGAGCCACCATGTACGGCTTCAAGCCCTTGCGTTCTCTGTATCTGCCCAAGGCCTCGGATTTTTTGCCAATAAACTGTCTCAATGATTCATAAAACTCTCTCTCAGCATCGTTTTGGTCAATATATTCGATTTTCTCGAATTCTTCTGGTCTCAAGACGTTGCCTAGGTTGTCGTACCGCATCAAAGCGTCCTCCAACGGATGCAAGATGGAATCGACCAAGTCCAGAATTTGGTATGGCAACAATCCCAGTTCGTGCACATTGAAGGTGATATTGAAGGAATGGTCCCATTGACGGTTGAAATTGACGGGTTTGGCATCTCCCTCCATGTCGAAAGGATCCAAACCATCGCCTCCGTAGGTGAATTGCACCACTCCGTTCGAAGAGTTCCGCACACTGTTGTCGTACTGCGAAGATAAGTCTTCCAAGGACTTCATCAATCTTCTCGACATGTATCCGGTCTCGGCGGTTTTCACTGCGGTATCCACCAACCCTTCTCTTCCAGAAATGGCGTGGAACAAGAACTCCGGTGGAGTCAAGCCACTGTAGAAAGAGTTTCTCACGAAACCCTTGGATTGGGGAGTTTTGGAGTTTTTGGTGAAATGAGGCAAAGATCTGTCCTGGAAACCATCAGGAACACGATTCCCTGCAATAATCTGCTGTCCCACAACTGCCACCATCTGCGACACGTTCAAGGTGGAACCCTTGGAACCACAGGTGGCCATAATTAATGGAGCATTCAATGGATCCAATTCTCTGATACAAACCTCACCCACTTCTTCTCTGACTTTCGACAATAATCCACCAATTTTGGCTTCCAAAGTCTGCTCCTCGTTACAACCAGGTTGAGTCTCCAATTTTCCTCGGTTGTACAAGTCAATTAATTCGTCACACTTTAAATAGGCCTGTTCCACCATCAATTCCTTTTTGTTCTTCAAGTCAAAACCTGGAGTGACATCATTGATTCCAATGGAAAAGCCCCGGTTGCCCAAGAATCTGGCACACAATTTCGCCATTCTATTCATGGCCTTGGCAGCTTCATCAGGACCATAATCTCTCAAGATAGTGTAGAAAACAGAGTGTTTCTTTCCATCTCCTAAGGTGGATTTATCCATGAGACCACTCAAGATATTGGAGCCCCGAATCACCACAAATCCGTCGTTTGGCGACATCTCGTTGGGGAGACCCTTGGCAGGAGCAATGTAGGTTTTGTTCTTTGCATCCAAATTGATCACAACCTTGGAATGCTTGTTGGGCTTGATTAAAAGCGAAAACACCTGTTTTCCCGTCCACAACATCACAGGCTTGAAGATGGCAGGAGGAGGAAGGTCAAAGTGACAGTCTGCATCCGACATCATGCACAACAACTGGATCAAGGTGGCTCTATCAAAAAAGGAATCCTTGTGGGAAATTAAATACGATCCAGTGATGAAATCTTGGGTGGCCGCAATGATCGGTTCACCCGATTTGGGGGTCAACAAGTTGTTCTTGACTCCCATCAAGTTGATGGCTTCTGCTCTGGCCTCTTCGGTTTGAGGAACATGCAAGTTCATCTCATCTCCATCAAAATCGGCATTGTAAGGCGTACAAACACACTCGTTCAATCTGAAGGTTCTCCAAGGCCGGATTTTGGCATAGTGTGACAAAATGGATAATCTATGCAACGAAGGCTGTCTGTTGAACAACACCACATCGCCATCTTCGATGTGTCTTTCCACCACGTCTCCAATCAGCAAGTTCTTTGCGAGCTTGACTCTGTCACCGAATCTCAAGTTTCTCTTCGCAGCTTCGTTCTGCTTCTGGAGGTAATTGGCACCAGGATGGACATCAGGACCATTGAGAATTAACCGTTGCAATTTCTTGCGGTTATAACGGGTACATTTCTCGGGATAGGTCAAGATCTTGGCCACTCTGTCGGGAACGGCGACCTCGTCAATCTTCAAGTTGGGATCGGGCGAAATGACGGTTCTTCCCGAGAAATCCACTCTTTTTCCAGACAAATTGCCTCTGAATCTGCCCTGTTTTCCCTTTAATCTCTGGCAGAAGCCTCTGATGGGTTTGGAGGACTTGGAGCCTACTCCGCCGGAAGAAGGTAATAATGCAGGGTTGGCGGAATCGGAATTAATGTACATGGCCACGGACAATTGCAAATAGTCCCATTGTTCCATCAAATTGTTGATGGAAATGCCCTTTTCGATGCCTGCTTTGATCAAGGAGGATGTCCACACGATCTCGGTCAATTTGACCGTCAAATCGTCCTCGTTGGACTGGGAATCCATCTTCACCGATGGTCTGATACACACTGGAGGTGCAGGTAAATATCTCCAGATGTACATTTCTGGACGGCCTCCACGGGCTGGATCAAGGCCAAATAATTCGCAGTCGGAGGGGGAGATCTGTTTGAAGAGATTTAACGTTTTCAAAGGGTTCAAATCGTCGTGGACTCTCTTGGCGAATTTTTCCAATTCGGGGTTTCTCGAGAACACCTCCTCGAATTCGCTATCCCATTGGTCCTTCTCAGGGGTGCTTTTCTTGCCGATCCACCGGAAGGTGTCGTGCACGATCTTCAATGCCGCCGGACTCGCGCCACTGGCAGCCTTTTTGACCACACCATTAACATGGTGGCATTTTAAGCATCGTCTCTGTTTTTTGCACTGTTCGAGGATTTTCTTCAAGATCTTCATCCGTCTCAAGTTATCGAGGTTGGGTCTACGCAAATCCACCAAAAACTGCCGCTTGGACTCCTCGTCCAACAACATAGCGGAACAGTTCTTGCAAATACATTGCAACACATGAATAATGGATTTGAAGTAGCCCACGTGGAAAACCGGTAAGGCCAAACGGATGTGGCCGAAATGGCCGTGACAAGAGGCCAAATTGCCGTGACAGGTGGCACATTCGCTCAGGTTGGACGAGATACCCATTCTGGAATCAAGAGCACCGTGGTCTTTAGGAGTTCTTCCCTTCTCCAAGTCGTAGAGATCACGGGTTCTAACCTCGACTTCTGATTGGGCAATGATCTCCTTGGCGGAGAGCGCCCCGAACTCGAGCCCCTTGATGCACTTGGGGGCGATGTCCACTACCACCTCTTTCATTACTGGGATAGCGATGTGAAAAAATTGAGATGTAGTAGATGTGTTGATGAGTCATGTGACCGAGGTCATGCGACCAAAGTCACATGACCCAACTCGACATAAACTACTTTGACCATTATCAACGCCACCACATCATGTCTGCTGCCGACAAAACCGCTGAACAGGCGCTTGCTGCCACCGAAGAGGAGAAGAGGGTTATCAAGACTTTGGAGGAAGACGACGAGTTCGAAGATTTCCCGGAAGACGGCAAATGGGCCAACGATTCCAATCCACATATCAACCCAAACAACTTGTGGCAAGAGGACTGGGACGATGAGGACGACCAGGATGAGTTTTCCCAGAGATTGAGAGACGAGTTGAAGAAGAGCCAGAAACTGGCATAAAGCTATGATTTCCCACACGCAATGGGTTTCCAGAATTGGCATGAACCAATGGGTTTCCAGAATTGGTATGAACCAATGTTCTGCGCTTGTACTGGAAACACAGCAACTACAACACCACAGGCGAACGAAACGGCCCTGTCACCGCGGGCATGCAAATGGTATAGAATAGTTCAATACAGGTGAGTTACGATGAATGTAGGGGAAGGGGTATGGGCCAAATGAGTAGGGTGCTCTGGTCAGAGGTGAGTGAATTGAAAGTAGCTGATATTTGAGAAGTATTATACTGGAGGTAGCGAGTATTTTCCTTACCCTAGCTCATGGCAACATCTCCATAATCCATTCTGCTCTTCAATTGTAGACAGTTGTCAATAGTCCATTCTGCTCTGCAATAGTGAAGATGCGGCCGTTTTAATTATAGTAAACTATTCGCTACACTCCACTATACTGATTCGTGATGATTACACTAGATTAGCCGTATGTATCCTAGGAATGGAAAACCAGGTCTCTTCGTTACATTGCGTTCGCTCAGCGATTCGACTGGTCTAGGCGTAGAAATTGACCGACTTGGACTTTCTGGCCTGTACTTCGCCAATGGCTTCAACAAAGTCCTCGTGCTTGATAATGGACTTTCCGTTCCGTAATGCAATCATTCCTGCCTCCACCGTGACGGCCTTCAACTGGGCTCCGTTAAATTCGTCGGTCGATCTGGCCAATTCTCTCCAGTTGACCGAGCTGTTGTCACAATTCAACTTTCTGGCGTGGATCTTCAACACAGACTCTCTGGCTTCTTCAGATGGCAAGGGGAACTCGATTTTTCTGTCCAACCTACCTGATCTCAACAACGCAGGGTCCAATGTGTCCACTCTGTTAGTAGCAGCCAACACCTTGACTCTGTCATCTGATCCGAAACCGTCCAACTGGTTCAACAACTCCAACATGGTTCTTTGCACTTCTCTGTCACCACTCTTGTCCGAGTCAAATCTCTTGGTACCAATGGCATCCAACTCATCTATGAAAATAATCGTAGGAGCCTTCTCCTTGGCCAAGGCAAATGCATCCCGCACCAACTTGGCACCATCACCAATGAACATCTGCACCAATTGGGGAGCAGCCAATTTCAAAAAGGTGGCTCCCGATTGTGCAGCACATGCTCTGGCCAACAAGGTCTTACCGGTACCTGGAGGCCCGTACATTAATGCACCCTTGGGGGGCTTGATGCCCAAGTTTGTGAATTTCTCTGCTTGCTTCATGGGAAGCACCACTGCCTCTATCAATTCCTCGATTTGCTTGTCCAAACCACCGATATCCGAGTAGTCCTCGGTGGGCTTTTCGTCCACCTCCATGGCCTTGACTCTGGAGTCGTATTCTGAGGGCAAGGTGTCCAAAATCAAGTAGGAATCCTTATTCACTCCAATCAAGTCGTTTGGCTTCAACTTGTCCGAGTCAACCAATCCAATCAAGGGCAAGAAAATAGTCTGTCTAGTGGAGGTCTTGATCACGGCGGATTTGCCGGCTCTGGTGGCGTCCAAATCAACATTGGCTCCTTGTTCTGACGCCTCTTTCTCTACGTCGAGGTCTAACAATTCGACCACATTGCCCACCAAATAGGGCAATTGTTTGTTATTATTGATCTTTTCCTGGTTGTCTTTGATTCTCTCCAACATCACCGTCTTTTCGTGGGTCAAACGTTGTGATTCGGACTTCATGACCTTGATGTCGTTGTCCAAGAGCTTGGTTCTATTGGAGATGTCCGAAGTGGAAGAGTTCAAGATTTCCTGATCTATCAAGTCATCTTGCTGAGAGTTTTCTAATTCTTCTAGAGTGGACATTGTGGAGGGGAGGAATGGCTGCTGCCTGGGATGGTCAAGGTGTAGGTTGGTATTGCCACTGAGTGTTGAAAAACGGTCAGGTGTGTTTTGTCACGTGCTAATGAATCATGTGATTCATTAACATGTGACCTCAGTGCCGTATATTACCCTAGATGAACTAACACCCCACTCTTTCTCTCTATTTTCTACCATGTCCTTCAACCTGTTCATCCACAACGACCACGACGAACTCACAGATTCCGAATTTGAAGCCTTGCGGGAGCAATGCTTGAAAGGTGTGTGATTTTTCACCCTTTTCTCCGGAGAGATGCCCCTCAACTTTAAGCACAAGACAATATACCAAGCCCGATCTGCCACTTTTACCGTGCCTCTCTGAGTTTTTTTGTGCTTATCGCATCATTTTCAGCCTGTTACTAATATCCAGCCAGAGAACTGTCCTACTCTCCCTACTCTAAGTTTCGGTACGTCCATCACTAACTCGATACTTCGCGATAACGTTGCTAACTACAGTGTGGGGTGTACTTTGATCACCGAATCAGGAGAACATATCAGTGGAGCAAACGTTGAAAACGCTTCTTACGGAGCAGGCGTATGTGCCGAAAGAACCACCATTTGTAAAGCAGTTGTACGTATGGAATGAGAAGCTGTTGTGATATTTGATTTTCACGCAGTATATGGACGGATTCGCACTCCGCAATTTCGGTATTCTCCAAAATTGAGTTAGCACCCATACTTCAACGTAATGTGTGCACTAGAAAATCGTCTTGTGCAGTTAGCCGTTTTCAGAATCAGTCTTATTATGTTTTCTAATTTTCTAATTTTCTAATTTTCTAATTTTCTAATATTCTAATTTTCTAGTACTAACTTCTAGACTCAGGGCCACAAGAAGTTCAAGATCATCGCCATCTCCGGCGATGAGAACGAACCCATCACTCCCTGTGGGATCTGCAGGCAGTTTATCAGGGAATTTGCCCCCGAGGTGCCCATCTACATGTTTGGAAGTGACGGAAGCAAGTTCATCAAGGTTTTCATGAAAGACTTGCTTCCTTTGAGTTTCGGACCAGACAATTTGGGCATCAATCCCCATGCGTAGGATGGGATTGGAGTGACTAATTTGAATTCCTGAATACCACATATAGACAGATAGAAGTCTTTTCGGGCTAAAGGACAATTTTTGTAGCAATTGCAGACCATCTAAGTGTTCATCTCGTGTGGAGAGCTTCTGGTCACGTGACAGGTGATGAAGAATATGGCTTTTTACATCGTATTGGGCTAATGGAGGAATTATTTGTGCAAAATTGGACTTGCTGAGTCTATCGGGACATTCAATGCGAATTGAAGCGGCTTGAATCTTGCTCCTAGATTTCTATCGATGTTGAATCATTTCAGATCGCTCACATGAATAAATAATAGATCATTCATGTATGTTGAACGGAGGCAACGCAATCTTAAGCACCACAACTTATTAACACGTAGAACATATACAACTACCCCTTCTTCTCCCTTCATCATCCCCCATCACCATTCCTTATCATCCTTTATCTCTCCCTTCATCCCTTCCAATCGGCGATATTCGCCTCGCACGACCCCTCTTCTCAATGGCAAAAATTTATCGAACTATGCATTTTTCATCTAGCCATGACCTCCGTTTGTGCATCCCCCACCTGTGGCAAGGACACTGAATCCGACTTGAAGTGTCCGGTATGCCTCAAGGCAGGCATCACCAGTGCTTTCTGCAACCAAACCTGCTTCCGTGGAGCTTGGTCCCAACACAAAGGTGTTCATGTCGCCGAAGATGGCTCCGAAGTGTACAATCCCTTCCCTACCTATTCATATACTGGAGATTTGAAGGCACACTACCCATTGTCGCCCAGAAGACCCGTAGCCAAACACATCAAGCTTCCCGACTACGCCAAAGACGGCAAGCCCATCAGTGAAATCAAGAACGATAGACTCGGCAAGATTCCTGTGTTGTCCGAGAAGGACATCAACAAGTTGAGAAAGGTGACCAAATTGTCGCGGGAGATCTTGGACATCACCGCCAGCCACGTCAAGCCCGGCATCACCACCGACGAATTGGATGCCATCTTGCACCGTGAATGCATGAAGAGAAACGCATACCCTTCGCCTCTCAACTATTACAATTTCCCCAAGTCCCTCTGTACTTCGATCAACGAGGTCATCTGCCACGGAATCCCCGACAAGACGGTGTTGCAGGACGGCGACATCGTCAACTTGGACGTCACCATCTACTACATGGGGTTGCATTCGGATCTCAACGAGACCTACTATGTCGGCGACAAGGCCAAGGCCGACCCCGACACCGTGAGATTGGTGGAGACCACGCGGGAGAGCTTGGAATTGGCCATCAAGGCCGTCAAACCCGGGTTGCCCTTCAGAGAATTGGGTTCCATCATCGAAGCTCATGCCACCAAGAACAATTGCTCCGTGGTTAGAACCTTCTGTGGCCACGGAACCGGAGCCCTTTTCCATTGCCAGCCCAACATTCCGCATTACGCCAAAAACAAGGCCATTGGCATCGCCAAACCGGGCATGGTGTTCACCATCGAGCCCATGTTGTGTCTTGGAACTTACAAGGACACCACTTGGCCCGATAATTGGACTGCGGTGACCCAGGATGGCCAGCGTTCTGCGCAGTTCGAGCAGATGTTGTTGGTGACGGAAACCGGGGTAGAAGTGTTGACTGCGAGAACCGAGACTTCTCCTGGTGGGGCTATTCCTCGTATTGAAGCTAGCTCGTAGTATATAGGTGAGCCTGTGTAATATAGTTGGGGAGGACGATATTTTAGTGGTAGCATGGTAGAAATTACTCGAACTCTTTGGCCCGGATCATCATCTCGCACACGGTGGACTCCACCTTGTGGAGAGAGTTTTTGAATACCTCCATCTTCTTGTTCAAGGTGGAAACACCTTTGGAATGGAAATCGTTGCTGAGAATGCCCCGGTTGATGTTTAAATTGGAGTATTTGTCGAGGAGACGGATCATCTGCTTGTAGAGGCTCTCCATGAACTGGAGATTGGCCTGGGCCTGCGGCTTGAGGGTCTTGGAAGTGTCATCTACCAAGTTGGAGATGGTGTAGCGCATGATTTCGCCTGTAAGGTCAAAAAGGCCCATGAAGTAGTCCCCGAGGTAGACGATGGTACTGTAGTCGTTGTGGAGGAGATTTTCGGTCAGAATTGAGTCGTCTGGGGTGTCATTTGGGGAATCATTCTGCGGCTTTTGGGCATTATTCTGACTTTTGGTAGATTCTTCAATGGGGTCATTTTGTGGTTCCAGATACCGATTCTGGTCGAGATTCCAGAGCTGTTCAAGACAATCAGGCATGTTTGCCTCTGTGGCGGTAATTCTGGCGATAAACCACAACATGGTGGCGTATTCCATGAGGGCATGTTTTCTCACATAGTACATGAAAGTGAATGCCTCGACCATTTCCTCCACGGCATTGGAAATGGAAGCTTTATATTGGCTATAGTTGATACTAGGGACGAATTCGGTATGGAGACGGCGAAGACACGTAGCTATGACGCCCAAGTGGTCGGTAAGTTGCAGGAGATTATGCGAAGATATGGATTGATCAACAATACGATGACAGGTAAAGATGAGTTTTTTGGAGGCCGAATTGAGATCTCTGCAGATTCTGATGACGGATTCACGTTCATCGTGATATTGGAGGAGAAAGGAGCGTGCAGGCAGGAAGATTTGGGCGATATTGGTCTCCATGGTGACGTTTTCGGATGCAAACAAGGTGAGAATTTCGTGCGAGATGAGGGTGGTTATGGAGAGAGAGAGGGAGTGATGAAATGGGATACTATGACGATATGGGATATTCTGAGAATTTGGCATAATATGATGGTATGGGATATTACTGCACTAATCGGAATATTGATGATGCCATTGTCTTGTTAGCATCGCAGCATATTTAATGCAACCCATCTATACATCATCATTTGAAGAACCAAACTGGGTAAGCACCAACTCGCGCTATTGCACTTTCAATACGGCAATTTCGCGTTTGGAAACCGTCCAAATCTCGAAGAAAAACTACTTTCCGTGAAATTTTGAAATAATTGAAATTAAACCCTCTACCAATAGTATTTCACGGCATCTCTACCCCACAATTACCGTGGAGGCTCCCATAGTAGCCCCATTCACTTCTTGAATGCCCCCCCCCATCTCGAGACACTCCTAACAACCGATTCCTCCGCAGCATATGTTGAACCAAATGCCAGGAATAAGAATTTCCAGGGGTCCAAACAGTTGGAAATTGACCGTTCCATTTCTTCATTGAAAAATGCATTTTATTGAACGGGTTTCTACCGAACGGCTTCTTATTTTACCTTACGATCTGCATTATCTATTGATCTGAAACAGGATAAAGCTTCATCACCAATCAAATCATTAGAGAGGGGAATCGATATCTCCTCAAATTAGACAGATTCTCCATTAACTTTCGTCTCATCATCTCCATTTAAATTGACTCTTCTCCAATTCAGAGCTAGTCCCAGAACTAGTCCTTTTCCCAGATCTAGTCACATCTCATCTCAGAGCTTCTCTTCATTCTGGTTGAATCCATTTAAAGTCATCCCCCAGGCAATATTCTTTTATCATGGAGGTGCTAGTATTCAATGAGGCCTCGTTCAACAAACACCTCGACGACGAGGTCAGCAAGAAGAACCTCTCGGATTTGATCAACAAGTCGTACCAAAAAGTCACATACAAGTACAAGCTGTGAAGGCTCGAGTACTCCCATCCAACGCTTTTCTTGGAGTCTTTGAGAGCCCTCAAAGGTGGATTTATCAATCTTCTCGTGGCAACGATTCCAGAGATGAAATATGCCGAATTGCAGGCCAGAGGAATAGGCCACAAATACATCAGACATAGCGACAACTTCGATATTCCTCAACAGTTTGCCTCGGAATTGCAGGTGTCTCGACAAGATTTCCGTTTTCTTACCGTGTCCGAAGACCAGATCTTTGAGGGAGAAGTTCAGGATAGATGCGTTGGAACCATAACATACCGAGGAAAGAGAGGAAATAATTATGAAATGACTGCCTTCACCTCGTACCTCAAGGGTCTCGGACCAGTTTTTCTCGATGCCTCCTCCAGAGACTATTTGCTTCCTCTCAGCAAAGAGAAATCAAGGTCATCATAGACGTCTTTAAAGAGCACCATCTCCCTGGATATTACCAGAAGAAATGTGGCTACATCTTGTCCGAAGAGCCAGATCTCTAGATAGTTGTCAAGGACGGAATCCCATTGAACTGGTTCTACGAGACCGACATAGAGGTGCGGTTTGGCGGCGACGTCACCGTGGTGGTGTTGCACATGACATACTGTCGTGGAGAATGACCCAGACCCAGAGGTTACTGTCTAAGGTATACCGTCAATTAGATAAATTCCAAAATAATTCCCATGGGACGACATGAATTATGATACAATCATTATGACCAGACCACTATGACCAGTAATAAGAGATCAACGAGAGTATGCATTTTACGGTAGAAGTGTAGATCAAGCTTAAGTAGGCTAAAATTGATGATTGGAAATAATTAATGGAATTAATTTTGGAAAATTGGTATTAGTCGGAAGTAGATTACTTACTAGAAGTAGATCAATTCTTGGAAGTAGATAAATTATAGAAATGTGGTCAAGTATTGAAAGCTGGTCAATTATTGGAGAAACTGCAGGCTTGTCAACTATAGGAAGTAAATTAATAAATTTGAGTATTGTACGCAATTAAGTAGACTGGATTTGCTATTGAATTATCCGATGCTGAGAACCACTTTCATTCATCTCTGCCGAGGCATCAACTGTTCAACTCCTTGAAATATTCCTGGAGCATCGCCTGCATGCCAGAGACCTGCTACAATTTGACTCGTCTCGAAGTACACATATTTGTAACAAGCCTGATCCTCAAAATGGATCGTATCCAGACGAATCGGGCAAAAACCTTTGGATCAATATTTCAATTATTATCCAATTATTTCATACTGACACCTCTGGAACCGCAGCATCACCCCTTCGATTTCAGTGTGCCGCTATGAGAGGGACTGGAATAATTCCAAGCCCTTAATACTGACTTCAGCCTCTGTTCGTCGCACATGCTAGAAACACCCTCGTAATTTCAACTGAGTAAAACCATTCTAACTGGTCCTGCTATACCTTTTCCGTAGAGGCTGTGATGTCCTCGTCACCTCGTTTATCAAAATACCACCTACTACATTTGACATGGCTTGGGGGTTCACTCCATAGTGCACCCGCATTACCACGGGTTAGGGGCTTATCTCCACGCTCCCGTTGATGCTGAAGACAGAAGCGAGTCGGAGGGCTTGGGATGAAGTGCTGGGACGGGAGAATACCGGAAAGAAGTAAGAACTAACAAAGTTCGTTAACGCAGCCGAAATACTCAAAACGGGCCCGTTTGGGGCAGCTTACGTAAGCAGAGCGGCAGTAACCATAATAGGCGTTGACTCGAAACTCCAACCGTGCCTCCTGCCCCTGCCCCTGCCCCTGTCTCTTCTGCCGCTCTACTTACCGTCTCCTGCAGTAGAGGACGCAAGTCCTGATGCAAGGAGTTGACGTGCATATGCTCGTATTTATTTTCTGAGAGTGTCATTGAGCCATGCATAGAAGATTTTGCCGCCTGCTCATCACCTCATGCACCGCGCCCCTATGACGTGTGTCTCGAGTCCATTTCAAAGCATCACCAATTCTTTGCTTCGGTCAGGAAACTTGTTTCATGGAACAATGACCCTTTCGCTCAAGTAGGAATAACAAGAATTGTGCCAATTGTCCTGGCGATGTCTCAAGTTTCGGTTTCGGCACAGAAGCTACAATGCCCTAATAGTATTCCAGAATAGTATCATAATAGAACTCGTCGCCTCTGCGGTGCGAAATACGCATCCAAGGCTACATGTACCCTTTCGTACACTCCAGGGCCAGGACACAGGATGTGTCGAATCGACGAATCGGGGTTTGCTGGAGCTGGCTGAGCAAGTGGGATTGGTAGCGCATTTCACCGTGGTGTCGAGGACAAGGTCCCGTTATTGGGGGAGTTCTGCAAATCCTTCTTTGCCAATAATCAGACAATTTTCAATTTTCATGTCTGCACATTGCAGCCGGAGTGGCCATCACGGATTCAAGGCATTTTGTGGGTTTCTTAGTTGGGAGGACACAAATACCGTGTTTTCGGGTTTCTTCCCCGGTTTCCGTGTCCAGCATGCAGTTACGAGATCAAACAACGTAATGGGGCCCTAGTGAGGAACGTAATGCAGAACGCAGTGCAAAACCCAATGCACACGAAAATGAAACCTTTTGGAGACGGTTGCACACAATTCTTATGCCCGATCCCTCACACGGTTGAACAATTACGGGGTTGACGTGAAGGTCGATGTCAATGAGGTTGCATTTACATGTATGCATTGACATGCTTGCATTGACGTGGTCCCTCTGATGGAACCTGCCACGGAGAATATTCCGTTTGCGGACACTGCTGGCACCTTGTCTGCGTTTACGGAGTCTTCCGTTTTTGGCTAAGGAAGTCTCCCGGTATAAATTAGCGAGACAGTGCCATACTGTCACGACAGCTAGTGCCGAGAAATGAACGGGGGTCTGGGGCCAGTTTACAGTCGGAGACACGGGGCATTAACATGGGGTGCATAATTAGTCTGCCATACCAATTGTAGCCATGTAACTGAACTAACTCCCTCTAAACTGGCCATATTATCGTTTTGTCTGGACTCTGAAAAAATGAGAAAATTATCTCAGTTTTGGAGTCTTCTGCAGAATGTGAGAATAGAGATTATTCAGGGAGTTGACCATAACGTCCGATGTAAGTTATTCAGCATGCCTACTATGGTTTTATCTGCTATTGATATATGCTTTCCTCTTTTACTCCTCAACGAAAAGGTCCCTTGGCCCAGTTGGTTAAGGCGTGGTGCTAATAACGCCGAGATCAGCGGTTCGATCCCGCTAGGGACCATTTCTGCCCAGGGCGTGTGGCGTAGTTGGTAGCGCGTTCGCTTAGCATGCGAAAGGTCTCCGGTTCGACTCCGGACTCGTCCATTTTTGCCTCATATTATATGAACTTTGGAGTTAAATGACCCAGGAAACGGATTGAAATCCAGGAAAACCTCCTCTTTTTTGTGAAAAATTAGTTAACTTCTACAGATACACCACTGTCGCTCCGTTTCCATCACCTCGGACTCCATACAATCCCAAATTAATCAACCCTCCCTTCCCCCATCGTCGTGCGCGCACCAGCAAAATCGCGTTGAAAACTCAAATCACAAACTAACTTCATCTTCATCTCCCATGTCGTCTTCGATTCAACTTCTTAACCCTAAGGCAGAGTCCTTGAGACGTGCCCAGGCATTGCAGGTCAATATTGCGGCCGCACAAGGCCTCCAACAAGTTTTGGCCTCCAATTTGGGTCCAAAAGGCACCTTGAAGCTCTTGGTGGACGGAGCAGGCAGCTTGAAGTTGACCAAGGACGGCAAGGTGTTGTTGAGCGAAATGCAGATCCAGCACCCCACCGCCGTGATGATTGCACGTGCGGCCACTGCCCAGGACGAAATCACCGGAGACGGCACCAGTACCGTGGTTCTCTTGGTGGGTGAATTGTTGAAGCAGGCAGAAAGATTCATAAGTGAAGGGGTGCATCCCCGGGTGATAGTGGATGGATTTGAAACCGCCCGTGAGGAAGCATTGAAGTTCTTGGATTCATTCAAACAGACGCCAGAGACGTTTGACAGAGAGTTGTTGTTGCAGATTGCCAGAACCTCGTTGGCCACCAAGGTCACGGCGGAGTTGACGGACGTGTTGACTCCAATTGTCACCGACGCCGTGTTGAACGTGAAGAAGGCCGACGCCAGAAACTTGGATTTGCACATGATCGAGATCATGACCATGCAGCACGGCCATGCCAGAGACACCGAGTTAGTCAAGGGATTGGTATTGGACCACGGGGCCAGACACCCTGACATGCCCAGAAGAGTGGAAAATGCATACGTGTTGATCTTGAACGTGTCGTTGGAATACGAGAAGACCGAGGTCAACTCCGGCTTCTTCTACTCCAGTGCCGAGCAAAGAGAGAAGTTGGTTGCATCGGAGAGAAAGTTCGTCGATGAGAAATTGAAGAAGATCGTCGACTTGAAGAACCAGGTGTGCGAATTAAACTCCAACAAGGGATTTGTCATCATAAATCAGAAGGGTATCGACCCCATGTCGTTGGACGTGTTGGCCAAACACGGCATTTTGGCGTTGAGAAGAGCCAAGAGAAGAAACATGGAGAGATTGCAGCTCGTATGTGGCGGAGAGGCCCAGAACTCCGTGGACGATTTGAGTCCGGAAATTTTGGGTTTCTCGGGCTTGGTGTACGAGAATGCCATTGGTGAGGACAAATTCACCTACGTCACCGAGAACAAGGACCCCAAGTCTGCCACCATATTGATCAAGGGATCCAACAATCACATTTTGCAGCAGACCAAGGATGCTGTGAGAGATGGGTTGAGATCGGTGTCCAACGTGTTAAAGGACGAGGCGGTGTTGCCCGGAGGAGGAGCATTCTGGATGAGTTGCCACGACCACTTGTTGAACTCGGCCGAGGCCAAGAAGTTCTATAAGGGTCGCAACAAGTCGGGAATTAAGGCGTTTGCCGAGGCTCTCTTGACTATTCCCAAGACCTTGGCTTCCAATGCCGGTTTGGACGCTTTGGAGACATTGTCCAATTGTCAGGATGAAATTGCTGACAGTCGTGTTGTGGGTGTGGACTTGAAATCGGGAGAACCCATGGATCCTACCGTGGAGGGCATTTGGGACTCGTTCCGGGTGTTTAGAAACGCCATTTCCGCTGCTACCGGTATTGCCTCCAACTTGTTGTTGTGTGACGAATTATTGAAGGCAGGACGGTCCTCTTTGAAGGAGGGCGGAGGTGCTCCTGGAGGTGCTCCTCCCATGGGTGCTCCCCCAATGATGTGATGTGCTCCATAGATGAGTTGTACCCTTCATATTCTAATCATAACGACCATATAGAGATTATGGGTGGGTAGATGCGATAATATTCATTAGACCCAATTGTAGATATAGTAGTGGTGAACATGCCAAGTCATTAAGGAAACGTTTATGCCGGGATAGTAGGCATATGGTCAAGCTCATTGGGGTCGAAGAAGGATTTCTCGGCAAATAATTAACAGTGAAGACATAACTTCGTTGTTCTGTTGAAGGAGTCAGTCTCTGTTCATAGAGGTAAATCTCTGTTTAAAGTCATGAATTTGTAGTAGAGTGAACACTTCCAGAAGATCTATTGCCTGGTATATCCATAACGCACCTACAAGTAGTCTTCAATTATAATTGAATAGAAATCCTCGTCTCGTCGGGGTCCCTGTTTTGGGATCAGCACATCCCCATAGGGAAGCCAGTCATCAGCATCAACCATCTCCTTACATGAAACCAGTACGTCTCCTACGTCCCCTCTCATGAAACTCCTAACATGAAACATCATCATGAGCAACCCATCAAGCCATCATTAGCAATCCATCGTTTCTGTGCCACTTTCAATATTTTTCACCCAATTCCTCAACAACTTTTGGTGCCCTGAAACCCCCGTTTTCAGTTTAGGACTCCGCAAATAATAACGGGGTAGATTAAGGTGATTCTTCTCCTTGGGGCCAGCCACAGTACTTCGACTGCAGTTCTGGGGTAATGCACTGAGGCATTCGGCGAAATAACCTGTTGCGAATCCTCTTGGGCGGCCCCCGAGCCTAGAAGACCCGGTAGCCGCGGAGTTCTTCACTTTGGCAAGCCTGCCTGTTGTTCTGGACCCTTTTGTCGATTTTGCTAGTCCGCATAGCAACCAACTGGTGGTATGCGGTGTCTGAGCCCCTGTTTCTGGTGCAAGTGCGCAATGCCCTAGTGCTCAATGCACCCGATGGTGCCTGGGGATTTACGAGTGCCCGATTGCACGGCGGCCAAAGGGCCTTGTTGCCCAGGAGGTAGTCCCAGTTGCGGTGGATACCTGCAGCCTCTCATACATGCCGCCAGGGAGCGCTACCTAAATGGGAAGCGCAGCCTGCTGCACCCACCTGTCATTTCTATTGTTCGCTTGTCCCCTCCATTCACATGCGTCTGAAACGTCTCGCGTGCAGTAAAGGGCTGGTTCCGCCGTGCCGGAGAGGTGTGTAGGGGGAGGGGAGCCCACCGTCACAGCGCCTGCCATGGCGTTATTGTCAGGGACCCACGGGGATCGTGGCCTTCACATTTTTCGGCATTTGAATGACTTCTGTTATCAATACGCTCGACTATCTCACTCTTCTCCCCCTCCTTTGCGGCTTTGCCACAGCTCCAGCCATGGCAAAAACCTTGTCCTGGTAGGAACCGCGAGGACGCGCCTCCCATGCCTGCTGTCGCTGGCTTCTTCGCCCAGGGGCGCCTGTAGAGAACACATTTAGCCGCAGCACGCGTTAGGCGTGGAAGCGGATTTTAGATGAATGGGCATTCAAGAAAAAACCTTGAGCCTAACCCAGCAGGTCTCCGCCACCAGATTTGGGCCTGCTACCGGCTTCTAGGCGTATGGAAGTGTTTCCCCCGGCGTGCCCCTACCAACAGCCAATTGTAATCAGGTTTCAACTTCCCGGCATCACATGATGCCGGGGCCAGAACCTCTCCTCTCCTGGGCCTACATGAAATTCCTTGGTGGTGGGGGTGAAACTGTCACCCCAGAACTGGCTTTTCGGGCCTGCTGCCTCCAGCACACCACCGGGTAATTGGAGCACTGAACCAGATTCAATTACGACAGATGGCCACGTCACAGCGGTTATGCACCGCCGCTAACTACGACATATTTCTCAACGCTGCCACAAGTAAGACCCTGAAATCGCGCGTGGGTGCATTTTGCGTGGGTGCATTTTGCGTGGGTGCATTTTGCATGGCTTTCGGCCCATCTGTGGACGAATCCACCGGGTGGTCCCAGAGTATAGCAGGAAGCGGAGGGAAGCTGTGGCCAGACGACCTAAAAACCATGTTTCATGGAGGGATCCCAGGAAGTAGTGAAAATTCCATCTTGCGGGCCACAGTTGGCCAGTTGGGCCCAGCACTGTGGCCCCGTTGACCTCTAAGTTTCGCACCATCATACTTGGGGTGATGGCTACATCTCGCCAGGACACAATGGCGTGTCGGGGTTGTGAGGTGGTGCCGTTGCCGTTTAGTGGATCATCAAATCACCAGCCCAGATAGGTTGATGCCGCAATTGGCATACATCTGGAACCGTGCGTTTGTGTCACCTGCGCCTGCATGAGAACGGCCTTCCTGGTTAAAAACAGCGGGGGCACCCAGGTTGCATACACCAGCGTAGAGATCAGGCCATATTCATGTATGGCACCTACAGGGTTCGACTTGGGGGAGGTGGCTGGAATGGCGGCACCTTCGGGGCCCTGCTGATGCGCAAGCGGCAACTGCCACATTGCCACGTGGTTGAAACGCCCTGGGCACCACAACAGGATGTACCCGGGGGTGAGGTCTAGGGTGGTGGTGATGGTCCAGTTGTGCACTGCTACCGGGGCCGATCCGTGTTCCTCACCGGGGCTGTCTGCACACCTGCAGCTGCAGCTGCAGTCGCAAACGTTAACCAGGCCAGACTCGGAAATATTTCCTGAGACCCCAAAAAATACCTATCTCGCAAAATTCTCCCGACGTGGTCTGGCACGCGCCTCGCGTCCCCCGTAAGCCCCTCCTCCGCTTTAGTCCACCCCCACTCCCCCTCTCTGCATCGGACGGTACAGTATTGCTTTCTTTTTGCATGCCTATAGTGGTTAGCCGTTATGTGCCAAGGGCTCGGGGGAAGTCTGGCGAGAAATTCCGTGGGGCTCTCCCAATCGCGGTAGAGCCCTAAATCTAGGGCCAATGCCCTGCAACGGCCCTACCAATGCGGTACTTGCGCCCGACACCTTGCACCATCTCCGCCAAAGCTCCAGAGGCTCTTCCGCTGTCCCCAGACAAAGGTTGTGGCCTTCTTGCGCCTAAAAAGGCTAAACTTAAACCCATTGACGTGCAGATTTGATCATTTCTGCGCTTGAAATTGGCCAGGTTTAGGATCGGAACATGCCGGACTTGCTACCACCGTAATTTGGCTCTCTGGCATAACATTCGAGAATGACACCCTCTGAAAACTTGGGTTCTGGCTCGGTTAAGCCCCAGAGGATCCATGAAAGCGAACTCTATGAGCACCCGTCATCTGCAACTTCTATGAGGCCAGCACGGGACCGGGAACACAGGACCGACAGGCCAAGTGATGCTACCACGGGCCACGTAGAATCGGCGGTGGCTGCGGACAGATTCCCGAGAAAGCGACGTTTCGAGCGGCCACATAATAAGGCCCATATTTAGAGCCTTTTGGCATCGCTTACCATTGGCGAGTCGTGCATACAGCCGAGGCATGGGCAGGTGCATATCGCCAACAGACCCTAGGTTCCGCGCTTGCGCGCAGTTGCGCGGATTTTTCTTGTTTCCGCAATTATTTTGTAGCTGATAACTTTATTTATGGATAATTTTTATGCATGGACCGGAGAGGTGAATTTGTCAAGGCTGATGCACATGGACAAGACATCGAGCGAAGGAAGATGGGGGGGACATCGAGGTTTGTGGCAAAGCTTAAGTGGCAAGATTCAGGGCCGGGGAGCCTGCCGGGCCAAGGACAAACAGGGGCCGTTGCCACGCAGCAGCGCTACTTATACTCTGGTCCGCGCTCCCCCCCATGGCGATGGAACGCGGGATATTTTTTTTAGGCATTAAAAATAGTTCAAACTAGCTGCTTCAGGCTCATCCACCATTTTGTCAACCGTTCTTGATTCTTTAAGTCCATTTCAACATCTGCTCATTATCACAAAATCTTGCATTTAACAGCCGGATCAAATTCGCTTACCCAAAAAATAAACTATCTTACCCCCCCACCCCCCTTAGCTACCTCCCCAAATAATCAGTCACGCAGGGAACCTGCCGACTACATATACTCAACCTCCCGCCAGCCTGGGTACCATCATCGCAAATTTCGCAGTCCCCGGAAGTCTCGCTCACAACGTCCTCTGTAATCACGCTCCTTCTCGGTTGTCGACGGCTGTCTCTCGTATCGGCCCTGTTGCTTGTTGTGTTTCTGGTGCTTGGCCATTTTCATCTGTTGTGAAATATAACGGAACTCATTGAATCATTGAATCATTGAATCATTGAAATTCTTGAATCATTGAATCACTAAAATTGAATCACGTCTCATCTGGTGATATCACTGGATCACTCATCTACTAGTGCCTCCCGATCCTTCTGCACTCCTGGTGGATCCTTCTTCCCTCTTGGTGGACCCTGGCTTCTCTGTGGCCGTCGCTCCACACTCATCCCGCAGCTTCATCTCGTCGCTGCTGCCTCCAAGGTACGTATCCCGTCGTGGTGGCCGCTCCTGCTCTGTTCCGGGTGGTGGAGGTGTCTGTCGCCGTCGCTACCGTTGATATCTGGTCTGGTTTCCGCGTCCATGCCGGGGCTGCCCCCCAAGCCGGGCCAGGTATCCACCACGGGCCTGTCGCTAGGGCCCGACTCCCGCGACCCTGCGGCACGTTATGGTCTCCAGACATGGAATCATCTGCAACAATATCCCCCACAATTCATAGACCATGGTCCTGGCTCCTCCTCTGGTTCTAGTGGTGGTACCAATTCTGCTTCCGCTGCGTCTGCCTACTACGCGCAAGCCCAACTTCCCTACTACCAGGCAATGGCCCCGGCCCCAATGGGCAATCCCATGGGGGAAGACATCATCCCCAAACCGCCGCCGTCCCAGCCATCTGCCTATCCCGCCTATGACCCCTCACACTATCCCCAGCCCCAACCATCTTACGACCCCTACCGCCAACAGCCCATGCATTACACCTCTCCCGGGGCCTACACCGCGACGCACCCCGAGGACTACGCTGCCGCCACCGCGAACGCTACCGCGAATTCTGCCAATGCCAATGCCACCGCCACCGCCACCTCCCACCACCACGACCACTGGGACCATCCCTCTAGTGCTGCCCTACGCGGTGGCCCCGACTCCGTCTTCCACGACACAAAGCTCCCTAGCTACAAGGACCGTCGCGGCAGCAAGCCGCCGTCGTTGTCGCTGTCTTCGGTGAAGTACGAGGCCTCGTCCTCCCTGAGTTCTCCCTACTCACTGCTGCTGCACACCGCGTCGTCCTACGGCGCCGAGACAAAGGGCACCAAGCCCGTAGCGAGACGCTCGCGTATGGGATGTTTGACGTGTCGGCAGAGAAAGAAGCGATGCTCGGAGTCGAAACCCAAATGTGCCGAATGTACACGGCTTCGATTGAATTGCGTGTGGCCCAAACCGGGCACCGAGCGCAAGAATAAGACCAAGGACGAGAAGGAGGATGATAATACCATTGACCATGAGATCTATGGGAAAATCAAGGTGTTACGGGGAATCGTGGAATACCGAAGCAATTAATGATTGGATGTTATCGGTGAATAATCTGAATCATTTTCAGAATTTTCTCATCATAGTCTGGTAAAATTCTCCTGGTTCTCAAATCTGAATATTCTGATGGTTATTATTTTCTAAATAATCTGATTCATTATCGGCGAATATTCTCATGGTTCTCAAATCTGAAGATTCTGATGCTTTTCAGTATCTGAAATGTTCTCTGGTGATTCTTGGGAGTATCTATGAATATTCTGTGACTCTCACTATGTGGAATATTCTGATGGTTCCTGGAGTTCAAAAAGTGTTGATAATTGCCCGGTGATTTCTGCAAAGGTCTACCAAATTACAGGCCTCCCTTTTCTTGGAATTGGTGATTCTCACAAAATTCCCAGTCATTCCTGGAATTCCAGTGATTTTCCTGACAATTTCCTGGTTGGAAAGCTGATGACTCTGGAGATTCAAGTGAGTATCGACGTCCGAATGAATTTGCTTGGTGATCCATGATATTTTGCTTGGTAAATCCAGTGATTCTAATGTTGCTGACGATTTCCTGGTCATTCCTGGAATTGTTCCTGGAAGGTTCCTGTAATACCTGTGTAGTATTTCTGCACGGAATCCAGGCGATTCTGGTGATTCATAGATTCCTGCCGTTGGTGAGTTCCCGATTCCTGAAATTCTGGTGAGTTTCCGATCCCTGTCGTGCTGGTGATTTCCCGATCCTGATAATTTTGATTATCAGGTAAAACATATACTGCCTTGAGATTTGGTCTGCCTGTCTATCCTGATCTGCCGTTATTTCTGGAATTCCTGATATTGCTCGCTGTTTCCTGGTTTCCCTTGCTGATCCTAGTTAATATCGATTTGCCTTGGGATCGTGAGCTTCTTCCTGGAGTCCTTGGAGTGAACCTGCTAATTCTTGATTTCCTGGTTCCTGGAAAATCCGATTTTTGTTGGTTCTTCCACTGCATTCTGGTGATTCCAGTTTATTCTGGAACTCTTGGCTACCTGATCCTGGCCTTCCCCTTCCCATCCCGGCCATTCTGGCCGCTGGCATTGCGCTGCGTCGTATCCGAGACTGTACTATTAATTGTATATTTAGAATTGAGTTAAATATTGGAGTTGGAAACATGTAGATGGCGAATGATAAAATTCATTAGACGAATATTATGGAAGGTCAGTGAAATATTATGCGCATGTCAGTGATATTTCGTGGATTGTAGGATCATTATGGTATGGTCCAAAAGAAAAAGAACTGAAGCTTCAGGTGTAGAGAATTGATCCAATTCTGGTGGATATTCAGCACTAATTGGGAGACAACGAACAATTAAACCCATACTGAGGCATTAGGCTTAATCATGACAAGTAAATTGGGTCGTTTCCACCCATCCTGGACTACTGTACCCTCTAATCAGGAATGTATCACTGGCTGGTGCCGCTACACTAGTAATGGTCTCATCAACGACTAATTTCGATTTCAAGAGAAATAATTGATAATAAATTTCGGACGATCGAGTACAACAATATCATATCAATCAAACCTAACCATCGAATACAATTCAACCCAGCAAAGACACCCGTATTCGTTAAAATCCCTATCTATTAATAATTATAATTCACGGTCTCAAATTTTCACTATTCTTAACCGTCGGCTCTTTTCCAGAACCCTTCATATCCGACCCCCAAAGCCGCTTGGACCCTTATTGCTTCCATATGCATCGTCAAGCCCAAAATCCAGCTCATGACCTATAAATGCCATTGTGGCCTATATTCAGCACCAAACCTCCCCAAATGCCTAATTTATTTGCTAGTTCTTGTTTTCATGCACCTCGCCGCTTGTAGTCATGCACGCCTTCGCTTCGGTGTCAGGAACCCGTGTCGTGTTCCCGAAACCCATACCGGTGATGAATAGCTCGAACCCGCACCTCGCACCGTTGCGCACTGCCTTCCGCATCAGGAAGTCATCCGTGTTCGTTGAGGTCCAAAAAAAACACAGTAGCACTACTCCCATACTTTACCCCCCACTTCTGTTCCCTGGAGTCTCCCACACCGTTTTCACGTGTATTTTGCAATTGCCCGAATTCACTTGCACCGTTTTCCCCAGTCTGTTCTTTTTTTTGCCCGAAATCCATCCGATAACTCCCCCACAATCGAGCTGGCTCCATGACAACCTCCTTAAGAGAAAAGCAGATCGCCTCGTTGGAGCGGATGCTTAATCTTAACAAAGCCGACGTTGGATCCAAGGGATTGAAAAACGAAGAAATCATCTGGAAAGCATTGGTTTTGGATCAAAAGTCTCGATTGGTGTTATCGTCTGTGTTGCGAGTGAACGATTTGTTGAAGAACGGCATTACCATTCATTCGTTAATCGACGGCAAAAGATCGCCTCTTCCCGACGTTCCTGCCGTCTACTTTGTCGAGCCCACCATCCACAATGTCCTCCACATCATCGAGGACTTGAAGAACGACATCTATGACGGCTTCTACATAAATTTCACCTCGTCTATTAACCGGGAACTCTTGGAGGAATTCGCCAAGAAGGTGTCGATTCTTGGCAAGTCGGCCAAGATCAAGCAAGTGTACGACCAATATTTGGACTTCATCGTCACCGAACCAAACTTGTTCTCGTTGAACCAACCCAAGATCTTCACCAAATTCAACATGCCCAACACCAACGAAGACATAATCAACCAATTGGTCGACGAGATCTCCGATGGATTGTTGTCCTCCATCATCACCTTGGACCAGATTCCCATCATCAGATCGTCCAAGGGCGGACCTGCCGAATTTGTCTCCATACAATTGGACTTGAAATTGAGAGACTACTTGAACAATTCGAGGTCTACTGCTACTTCAACCGTGGCTAACCAACAGAGACCAGTATTGGTATTGTTGGACCGGAACATTGACCTTGCCTCGATGTTTTCCCATTCGTGGATTTATCAATGTATGATCAGCGATGTGTTCAAACTCGAGAGAAACACCGTGAAATTGACAAAATTGCCCAAAGATACAGGTGCCGATGCCAAACCTGTGGTAAAGAATTACGACATCGACCCCAAAGATTTCTTCTGGAGCAAATATGCCCAATTGCCATTCCCTGATGTGGTGGAGAATGCCGACCTCGAATTGAACCAATATAAAAAGGATACCATGAACTTGACCAACCAAACTGGAATAACATCTTTAAATGATATAGATTTTGATAATCACAACTCTGACACCGCAAACATCCAAAAGGCTGTCGATGCTTTACCAGAATTGACGTTGAGGAAATCAACCTTGGACATGCATATGGAAATTTTGGCATCGTTGATTAATGAGTTGCAATCGAAGAACTTGGACAAGTTCTTTGAAATCGAGCAGAACTTGAGTGAGCAAAAGGTGTTGCAGCAATTCTTGAATCTCTTGAACGAAACCGAAGCCATTGACACTTCAGTTGACAAATTGAGAACATTCTTGATTTTGATCTTGTTGCTGAACAATTTGCCAAGCGATTATGTGGAAAAGGTTAAGAAGATTTTCCAAGACAAGTATCCATCGGTGGATCTCAGAGCATTAAACTATGTCTTGAAATATAAGGAGCTCACCAAGCTTACGAATATATCAAACTTGAACAATTCTCAAAATTCCCAGAGCTATAACTTCGGTGGTGATTCCGATGCCACTGCTGACAGCACTTCTTCTGCATTGTTGAGCGGTTTATCGTCCAAACTCTACGGTTTGACTGAAGGTAAAATCTCCGAAGGTTTGAGCTCTATCGCCTCCAAGGTCAAGAACTTCATCCCCGAAAAAAAGCAGTTGCCAATTACCAGCATTGTCGAAGCCATTATGGACCCCACCAATGCATCCAACGAGTCCATGCAATTAACTGACGACTACTTGTACTACGATCCAAAATCCAGAGGCGGACACTCCAAACCCCCAAGAAGACAAACTTATCAGGAGGCACAGGTGTTCGTTATTGGAGGAGGTAACTACGTGGAGTATCAGGACTTGCAAGAATGGTCCAACTTGAACAATTCCGGTAGAAAGGTTATTTACGGAAGTACTGACATTTTGTCTCCTCGAGCATTCTTGGAAGAATGCAATGAGTTGGGCCAATAAATTGTTCGATAACTTCCATTAATATACAATTTTACATTCTTATCTAAAGAAAGTCCTTGCTACTCTCCAACACCTTGATGGAACGGCGAGAGTCCAAGAACAAGAGCTCGCACTCTTCCACGTCCTCAACAGTAATTTCCGAACGGTTAGCAGTAGAGCTTAATACACCAGTAGGAGCCAACAATTGTAAGGCGTAACGCAACGAAATGTCAGCTCCATGTGCAGCCAATTTCTCCAACGCTTCGGGGGAAATGGCCAATCCCTCCAAGCTGGCTCTCTTGGAAATGATGATCTTGATTTCTTCCTTGTTGTAGGGCAAGGTTCTCACGATCAACAATCTGTCAATCAAGTCTGGAGGACATCCGTGAGGAACCTTGGTGTCATCTTCGGAGCCTCTGACTGTGGTCAAGCCTCTGTTGGAAGCCAACACAACAATAGGCGCAATGGAGCTTTCCAAGGCCCGGTTCAAGTAGGTGAAAATCTCGACATCCAACATGTTGACCTCATCGATGAACAAAACACCGGGAATCAACTCGGCCACGCCCTGGTCAATGTACTTGGACACCACCTTGTTGACCTCCGATCTCAACTTCTCTGTTATTTCCGTCTTGCGAGGCTTCAACAATTGGCCCATCATGGACAACACGTCCTGTCCTCCTTGGGGTCTGGCGTTGGCCACGTCCAAGTCGTGCAAGGTGACATCCTGGACAATTTCCTTCTTCTTGTGCACCTCTCCCTTTGGCAATGGCACGTATTCTTCGGCCTCCAAGTCGAATTCCGTGGCATAGGCATCGGATCTTCCCACTCTCTTGACGGCTCCAGTATTGGCCTCGATGTAAATCACATCTCCCACGGTCACTCTCTCCTTCTGGATGCTCTCGTATATGCTTGGGTCCAATCTCAAGCTCTTGGTACCCTTTGCTGTCTTCAATCCCACGATAACATGACTAATGGTCTTGCCGTAGCCTCCAAGAGGATTCTCTGCCTCTTCAGGAGTGAGTTCGGTGACTTCACCTTCGTAGACTTCTTTGGTCTCCTTGATTCTCAAACCGATGGCTCTTCTGAAGTTTTCCATCAACGCAGCGGTTTTCTTGATTTCAGCACTGAATAATTCAGAACCCACAATAGGACAGAACGGCACCTTTGGCCCCAATTCCTGAGAAATGGCCAACGCCAACGCAGTCTTACCAGTTCCAGGAGCTCCTGCCAACAAGATTGCCTTACCAGACATCTTCTTGCTCTTGATTAAGTCCACTATAATTCCACAGGCTTCTCTGGCATCGGCCTGGCCCACGAAGCCACCTTCGACCTTTTTGGCCATTCCATGTTCATCAAGCCCTAAACCCTTGATGTGGGTGTGAGCAGCCGTTCTGCTTTCTCTGGATTTGTTTTCCTTAACCTCGTTTATTTGAACCATGGTGGTGATGGTAAAGCAGTAGTTAAGAAGTTGTTGATTTTTTTATGATGTGGTCACGTGACATGGAAAGAGGGTTTCAAGGAAGGAGGCAGTGTGGAGGGGACAGGGGTGGAGTAAATGGGCAATTAGAGAGTTGGTTGCTCTGGGGGTGCTCTTTGTGGACCTGTGGGTTGCTTTCTAGAAGTTTCGAACTATCATAGGTCCAGAAAACGGCACGTTCAAGTTTGGTCACGTGACCATTTTCACCAAAGCTCTAGAAGCTACTTCTTCGTGGCAGACTAATCCTCGGAGTGATATCACTGAAGAATTTAGATGCCTGCTATATCCCCATCTCCTTGAATAGTCAATTGTGCCGATTTTTCAGAAGTTTTCATCATTTTCACACTTTTTACACTTTTTACACTTTTCACATTTTTCACTTCTCCATCTACACCTTGTCATATTAGAAATGCGCTACTATTATACATATTTTACTCATAATTCACCTCAGGCTCCTCGTACTCCTCCTCCACCAACTCCTTGGGCTCCTGGTTCTCGCTCCATTGCGTCACATCGTCGATGTAGCTCAAAATCGTGGCCACACTGTTGCTTTCCTTGGTACAGTCCAACGGCAAGAACTGTACCATACCAAAGTCGTCCACCAAATTGGCGATGAGCTTGTTGAGTTTGGCGAACTTGGGGTTGTAGTCCTCATCGTCTTTGGCCAACAATAACGGGTCTGGGTTCAAGAACTTCTTCAATTGTTTCTTGCTGTACTCGTCCTTGATCAAGTCAATTTTGGACAAGATGTTGATATGGGGCAATTCCAAGAGAATCATGGCCGACATGGCACTCAAGGCTCCGGAGAAGAATTTGGAGTTGTCCACGATGAAAGGTGCCTCCAACAAATAAGTAGCACACAAGTTGAAGTTCAATGATTGTTTGAGGTGCCGGACGATGGTAGGCAACACTGGAACATGTGTATAAAGCTCGATTTGCCCGGGACAGTCGAAAATCAAGTATTCGTCATTAAAGTCTCCAATTTCTTCATCCAACCAATCGAGATTATTGAGCAAAAATTCGAAGCAGTAGATCAATCCACCATTAGGACCCAAATCCATTTCCTCCATGACGTCTTGTAACGATATCAAGTCGCGGATATCGATAGTGAATTCGTATTGAGTTGGTTCTGCTGCAGGGTCGAGGTTGACAATATGGGCTCTTCTGCCAATAGATTGCATGTGAGATATGATGGAGTTACAGAAAGTGGACTTGCCGACTCCGGCGGGGCCTAGGGCAAGAATTCCGACCCTGGACATGGTGTGAAACGAGGAATGAAGCAAGAGTTGTGGAAAGAGAGTTGATGATTATAAATGGTAGGTCGTGTGCGTGCGGCATCGCAGATGTGATGGGGTGGAAGAGTAAAGAGGAAGAGGTATATTGGAGGTATTGGGAGGTGAATAGTATGGGAGTTGGAAAGTTTGTATGGAGAGATTGTAGTTGGATATGAATGGTCAGTAGGAGCTACATTGGAATATGGGATATGTTGATAAATATACAGGCAATGGTGGAATTGGTTGGTGTGGTGCGATGCGCAAACAGCAGTACTAGACTAGGATTGGGGCTGCAAAGCACTTTGAATGAAGTGCCTTTGGGTTTCCATGCATTTCGGTGAGTTCATGTGTGATTGCTATGGTTCCTCGATTCTTAATGGCGCTGGAATTGAAATTTTCATGATCTTTTCATTCATGGTTTCCGTAATTCGAAATCTATTCTATTACGGCTTCATAGAATTTCATGTGTTCGCCCTCATAGCCATGGAGTTTTCATTATTTTTCATGTATTTTAATAATTTTTTCATGGCTTTTCATGTTAGCTTCATGGCTTATCATTTTTAACCATGGTTTACCTTGTGGTGATTTCGCTGTCGTTCCGGCACCAGCAGTCGTCGTAGTCGTTCTCCATCTGGATCATTACGTCAATCTTCTCATCCTGGAAAAGCTTCTCGCATTGCTTCTTGATATACATCGAATTCTCCCCACGGTAGATCTGGACATGGATATACCCATTGAGCGAGTTCTCGGAATTGGGCCAGAATCGTGGGGTGGTGAACGACTTCAACCCCTTGATGTGTGTGAGCTCGTTTAACACGGAACGGACCCTGGCTTCCTTTTCCGTGGTCAACTTGAGCAATAATGTCGAGGCGGTGGATTTGATTAACGGAACCGCGGAAAAGAAAATGAGTAATGCAATGATGATGGACGCGACCGGGTCAAATCCCTCCCAGTGGAAAAACTTGATCAACAAGGTCGATATGACAACGCCCACCGACCCAAGAGTGTCGGCAAGAATGTGCAAGAAAATGCCCTTCATGTTGTCGTTCATTTCCTGTTTGGCCTGGAGCAGAGCCTTTTCGTCGGAATGGCCACTTTCATGAGAAGGGCCACTTTCATGAGAGTGGCTATGACTGTGACTATGGTCGTGACTATGGCTGTGGCTATGGGAGTGTCCATGGGAGTGACCTCCATGTTCTCCATGACCGTGATTGAATGCGAAAATACCCACTAAATTCACTAGCAATCCTAATACGGAGACAATTATCAACTCGTTGGTCTTCTGCAACACTATGGGGTTCCAGAGCCTTCCGAGGGCCTCAAATATAATGCTTCCACTGATTCCTACCAATAATGTTCCATTGGTGAAACCGGCTAAAATCTCGAAGTTTCTCAATCCAAATGGGTACTTGCCGTTGACGTTGATTTCACGCTTGGAAAGTATTCCTGCCACTAATCCCAAAGCCAAGGAGGTGCAATCAAGCGCCATGTGGAGCGAATCCGAGAGTAATCCTAACGACTTCGATCTGAAGGAATAGAGCAACTGGATGAACATAAACGTGGTATTCAACAACAAGAAATTGAAGATGGCCCGGGTGTCCGAATGGCTCAATAATTCCTTGAGAATGGAGGTCGATGTCACTGGTTCTTCAGCAGGTTGAATTCCTGACTCGGCATCTTCCTCCAATTCCCTCGTTCTATCTGGCAGGATAAGCAAGGGCAATAGGAGATTGAGGACAACGATGAAGTCAATCTTTCTGGCAATGACAATGTACTCAAGAGTGATGGACAAGGCCGCAAGTATCACTGGCACCGCACGGGAAATGGTGAGGTCTGCATCGTGTAGCGAGATGATAAACACACACGAGCAGGCCAAATTGACCCCGATGACACTGAAACTCAATCCCTTGAGGAAGATGAGTGCCACGAACGATCCTGAGGCCACAGCCGCAAGAAGCGTGGTGTCCAAGCTCTTCAAAGTATTTGACACCGACGAAAGCACCAATTTCCTGTAGAGAATCTTGAACGCAATCACCACCATTACGTGTCCCAACACCACGGTGGCGGCGGTCCAATGCGAGCTCAGCTCCTTGTAGGCCACGTAGATGTCTATGACCAAGGTGATGAAGGTGTAGAGGTTGTACTCATTCAAATAGAGGCCCAAAAACACCACGGAAAGCCGACTGACGGGCAGCACCGCTGCGCCGAAGTACATGAGGCCCAATGCCAACAAGAGGGTGGCGGTGGACGAGTAGGAATTCTCGGCCACGGGGGCATTGGACTTTTTCAATGCGATGAGGTTGAAGCTGCCGATAAGTTTTACCACGAGGAGAAACGACGCGGCCAACATCGCCAGAATTACCACAGTGGCCGCGTACGACACTGTCGGCGACGCGTTCTCAGGAGAATATGCCATGCTGCTGGAAAGAAGGATGCAGGGAAAGGCTACCAACACCGGGAACGTACCCACGAGTTTGGGGAGTAGTGCCGGAGATTCTTCGGCAAAAGGCACCACAAATGGGTTCTTGATGCCTGGAGACCCGAACGGAGCGGCAACAGTCGCTTGTGGAGGTGCCACTGGAGCCAGAGACATGTGTTGCGGTACGGGAATAGGCACGGGAATTGGCTCTGAGACGGCGGGAGAAGAGCGTCCAAAGGTGAAACTGGTGTTCAAGTCGGCGTCTGCCACCGACGGCCCCCGCACGTGGCCTCTTCCGTGGGCGTGGTGGGCGTGGGTCATGAGAAGGAAACAGGTATGTGGAGACAGTGATAGTGAGTGTTGTTGATAGTGGTTATGTGTGCAGGAGCAAACACGTTTAGATTTTAGATGTTAGTGTCGTTTTACCTGCAGTACCACCACTCGTTGGGTGACGTAATGAGCAGGTGGTGGTGCACTTGTGTCTTTTTGCTTGCCTCAGGTACCAACCCAATGAAACTGTTGCGAGCCCCGCCCCCACGCTACGCGGGCCATCGGAAAGCAAGGCCTCGAATCACACCAGTGATGACAGGTGGTGTTGTTCCGGTGAAACAGCGAACCAGGTCAAGTGAAATGGATGAGAAAAATTGGCGCTTGTGCTGAAATGGCCGTCGGAACTGCCCAAACGGGAAGGTGCCTCCCAAATAAGCGATGCGAATAGGCGAGATGCGAGAGAACGGAGACTTTCCCGAAGTTGCCACGGAAGGCATCGGTGTGGGGGAGCCTTGAATCTGCGACATCAGGGTGTTTCCCCATTGGGCATGGTCCCTATTGCTCTACGAGATTTGTGGGATGTGGCCACGTTAGTGTCCTCGTGGTTGCATCGGCTTCTAGACTACGGTTTAGACCCGTTTATGTGTGGAACTCTGGCGAAATTTCTGAGCGAGATGATGTGAATAATGTGAATAATGTGAATAATGTGAATAATGTGAATATTATGAATATTATGAATACGGCAGAATATGGGTTGGAGGGGGAGGGACAAAATATACGATGCTACAATGGGGAGTGATGGCCATCACGCCCGCTGGGAATATTGCTTTTTTTTGGAAGAACCCAGCGTGGAATTCTTGTTCTTCTCTGATGTGCTGGAATAATGCTGGAATAATAATTCCTGTTCGTTCCAGGCGTAAGCAGATTAATGCCGTTATTCTGCATGCCTTCAACACCACCTTGCTGGGAGCAACGGAATGCACTTTATCCCTTAAGAATAACCCTGTCCACAGAAGGCCGACGCACCTGGTCATTTTATTATTCTCATTCACTTGGGGGTGAGCATCGGAACTAGCACTAGCGGTGGTTTGGACAAAATGCATTTCCACAGAAGAGTTTGGAGGAAATGCATATCCAGCAAGAGTTGGACAAAATGCATATCCACAGTACCAAATTGACCTCCTGGCATGGTGGATTCTGTCAGTGGCATCGCGTGTAACCGCGACGTTGAAGGCAGGGTTGACGGGGTCCTAATCAAAAGAATCCGATTTCGCAGTCATTTGTAAAATCTCGAGAATATTGCCTGGAAAACAAGACCGATGGGAAATGTTAGAACTAGTGAGATCTGATGGAGTGAATTGGCCCGGAGGCTAATGACAATGGCATAATTCGCAGTGGTTCTAGTTTGAGGTCAAATCTTTGGATTTTTCTACTTTGAGTGAATTGGTCTCATAAATATGGATTCTACGAGTCTGCTGGGTGTTCTCACGAATGGGGATTACGAGTCTACTGAAAGTGAGCTCACTAAATGGGGCAGCTTCAAGTCTAATAAATGTGTTCGGCCAAAAGTCTTGGTGAAAAATGACAGGGAAATTCTTGGAGTGTTGCAGCCAAGTCTGTTTCTCCATCATGTCTTGGAAGCAAGTCGACTCGGATGCTGTCTTGGCACTACAATTTTCGAAAACTATTCGGTGTTTCTTCGCTATTGTTGTGGTGGATATTTATATGTTCGTTGTGTTTTGCCTGGATATTTATATCTTTGCTGCAAAGTTTAGGTTTATGGTTGATCTGATTGCCTCGGTGATCAATTGTTAAATCATCGTCAATCTCGATGTGGTGATTTTATTTTGGTTTAGCTCCTGAAGTTCGTATTTTGTTCTGGTTGAGTTCCCATGATCGGCACTTGTATCTTGTTATCTTGCATGCATCTTGAGGTAGATCGGCTCCCTGTGATGGTATTTTATTCTGGTTGCGCTCCCGGAGTATATATTGATTATCCATAAAATACTGCGCTGGTTTCGCAACTATGTATTTTATTATTGTTTCCAACTTTGAATTTATATATAGTTCTCGACTGTGACTGTACTTTGCTGGGGATTAGCTAAGATATTTCTCGTTTATTGTGATTGTATTTTGCTCGGGATAAGCTGAGTTAGTTCTTGTATAATTCTAGTTTAGCTCCATGAGTGAACTCTCGATCACTCTATTTTATTAGGGAGAAGCACGCCGAAGTGTCTCTTTTAATGATTGAATTTGGTTTAGTTCCCTGTGTACTTTAACCTGATTCACTCCGTGAGAATTATCCAACAAACTACATAAGTACTTATCCTATGAACGCCTCGCTCGAACAGTGCTATTAATCTCCGCAGCTCTCTCTTTTCTCCTAATCCCATCACTACACTTTCCATGACACATATGTACATTCTATACTCTATTACTGCACAACAAACTCTTCCACATCGAATCTCTTGCTGGAAATACCCATCTTGCCGATGTAGTCTCTGGCATCGTCGGCCATTTTTTTGGTGGTGGCATCGTCCCACTTCAAGTCTCTTCTCATGATCTCCACCACGCCGTCGATGGCACTGTCGGCCTCTCTGGCGTTCAAGAACGCCAATCTAGTTCTTCTGGCGAGGAAATCAATGGGGGTCCGGATGTATTCGTATTTCAACGAGTACTTCAACTCGGCGATGGTGAAGGGCTCGTCAAACGACTGGTAACTCAACTGGTTGGACGAGGAAGCAGTCTGTTCCGAGGGCTCGAACGACTTGACCGCGGCCAAGGTGATGGGCAACTTGTTGAAGTCGGACTCATGGTACAACTCCAAGATCAAGGCTGCACGCGAGCCGTAGTTGTGCGACAAATGCTTGGCCAACTTCAATGGAATGCGGTACTCGTGGATCAATCTGGCCGAGTAGTTCTTGGAGTAGTCGTGGCCTCCGTTCAAGATGATGTGGTTGGTCTGGCAAGACTTCAACTCGGGGTACTTCTGCTCGAAGCCAAATTTCTTCACCACGGTGTCCACGGTTTCCTGGGCCATTTCACGGTAGGTGGTCCATTTTCCGCCGGTGATGGTGACCAAGTCAGAAGGAGAGGTGTATATCAAGTGCGATCTGACGAGACCTTGAGTGGAGGATGTTCCGGCAGCATCTCCGGCAGGAATCTTGGTGGGATCGCGCGCAAGGGGCCTGATGCCAGACCATGCCGAGAGCACGTCATCTCTTTGCACGGGGAACACGATGTACTTCTGCAACTCCGTCAAGATGTCCTGGATCTCCTCTTCCGAGGGAATGGGGTTGGCAGGCACGTTTTTCAAGGGGGTGTCGGTGGTTCCAGCCAACACCTTGCCCTGCCATGGGAGGAAGAACATGACACGGCCATCGGAAGTGGAAGGGTCCAACAATCCCATGTCTCTGGGGCAGTAGTATTCAGGCAACACCACGTGCACTCCACTGGAGGGCACGATCAATCTGGGGGGTTTTTCGATCTTGGGAGGAAGGCCCTGGGGGTCTTCGTCCATTTCCAAGATCTTGTCGGCCAAGGGACCGGTAGCATTGACCACGGCAGTGGCATTGATGGAAAAGGTCTCGCCCGATTCCAAGTCGCGTGCGCGCACTCCGGTGATTTTGCCTTGATCGTTCTTGACAAGCTGGTCCACCAGGAAGTAGTTCAACACGGTGGCGCCGTTGTCGATGGCGGTGAACGCCAAGGTGGCGTTCATTCGCGAATCATTGAAGGTTCCGTCGTGGTACACGCACGTGGCCTTCAAGTTGGAGTCGTCCATCATGGGAGCGATGGCCAGGGTCATTTCGCGCGAAAACACCGTGGAAGACCGCAAATTTTGGTGTCCTGCAAACCAGTCGTACATCTTGCAGCCCATGAAGAAATAGGGCACCTGCCACCATTTGTACACGGGGATCATGATGGGCAACACCAGACACAAGTGGGGAGCTGTGCGCAACATGTTACCCCGCTCGTTGAGCGCCTCGATCACCAAGTCGAGCTGGGCCTTGGACAACTGGAAAATGGCTTTTTCCAAGTACCGCACACCTCCATGGGCCATTTTGGTGGATTTGGACGAAGTACCGGCAGCAAAGTCGGTCTTTTCCAACAAACACACGTTGAGACCACGGGTGGCCGCGTCCACCGCGGTGCCGGTGCCGGTGGCACCGCCTCCGATGATCAACATGTCGAAGTTCTTGGTGTTGCGGAGGTTTTCGATGAGCTTCTCGCGCGAAGGGGGTGCTGCGAGGTCCTTGGTAAGAGGACGGTAGGAGTTCTGGAGGACGGGCTGGACGGGCGGGCGGATGAAGTCAAGGTAGACGATGGCAGCACCTGCCACGGAGGCCGTGGCAAGGAGTCCTTTGGCCACGGGGGTCTTGAGATAACGCGACATCACCACTCACACAAACACTAACACTAACACTTGCTCAGTCGCAGGATGCGCTGGGATATGGGGGAAGTAGAAGGGGAAACGGGCAACGGCCAACGGGAAGTAATGGGGGAAGGAGGATCCGTTGGCAGCAGCAGGGCGGCAGCGGAAGGAAACGCGAATGGGGGATTTGGGGAAAGAGCAGGGGCTACTCACAAATGAGATCACTAGGCAGCAGCGGGTGCACCCAAATATATAGTGAAAAAATCCGACTCCGAGTGACATGGGAAAAATTGCATGCATGGAAATTGCCCACTGTACAACTGGCGAATATGCACGATTGCACAATATACCGGTGCGCGAGGCAACTAG